>SJYT01037325.1:38011-64350 GCA_006410635.1 Cephalophus harveyi
TATATATATATATATATATATTCTGATCTGGTATTTATCATATTTGTCTCTTTATTAAAAAATTATTTATTTTTTAACTTGATTTTTATTGGAGTGCAGTTGCTTTACAAAGTTGTGTCAGTTCTTCTGTGCAGCAAAGTGAATCAGTTATACATACATACATATATCTCCATTCTTTTTAAGATTTCCTTCCCATTTAGATCACAGATCATGGAGTAGGGTTCCCTGTGCTATACAGTCAGTTCTCATTAGCTACCTATTTTATATACAATAGTTTATATATGTCCAATATATGGGAGATTGGAGCCCCAAATCTCCCAATTAGTCCCACTCCCCTTTCCCCGCTTGGTAACGATAAGTTTGGTCTCTGCATCTGTCTCTGTTTCTGCTTTGCCAATGAGTTAATCTCTACGATTTTTCTAGATTCCACATATAAGCCATACTATATGTTTGTTTTTCTCTTTCTGACTTACTTCACTCTCTATAACACACTCTAGGTCCATCTACATCTCTGCAAATGGTCTTTATTCTTTCTTATCTCATCCTTTAAACTGGCTGACAGTTCCTTAATGTGTCACCCTGGAAGGAAAGGATTTGCTGTTGTTCAGTTCTCAGTTGTGTCTGACTCTTTGCGACCCCATGGACTGCAGCATGCCAGGCTCCTCTGTCCTCCACTATCAGTTGGGTATAATTTAGTAAGGACATTTAAAGAAATAGATGTTTATGTTTCCAATAAGCTAATGATATCTCTCCTAGGACTTGAACCCAGAGAGCAGCGTGGCTATCTACACAGGCACGAAATAGTTGATAGACCCCGAGACCAGGCTTGGAGGCACTGGGGACAGAAACAGCATATAGCTTGGAAAATCTTAAGATGTGCTGTTTACTTCAGAATGTAACTGAAATGACAGCTAACACAGACTGCCTCTTAATGTGTCAGGTTGCCTATGCATCTAAGCCCTTTACATATATTAGCTCATTAATTCATTTAACCACCCTACTGTGTAGATGCACTTCTATTACATAGTTAAAGAAACTAAGGCCACAGTGGATACTTCACAGCTGGTAGGTAGCAGAGCTGGGATTTGAAATTTAATTTAAAAAGGAGGCACCACAGTGGAAAAAGAGACAATGAATATAAAAAGAAATGAAGATAAATGGATGGTTGATACATTTATGAAGTAAGATGGCACATTCCTAGGAATCAAATGTACTTATAAAGCAAGATGTCATTTTGGTCTATCAGATTGAAAAAGAATCAGATAGAAGGATAATACTAGAATGAGTGGTATGAGAGGATGAGGGCATCTGTGCTTTTGAACACTACTGGCAGATAGTTAAACTGACACATTTTTCTGGAGAGCAATCCAGTACAAAAGTGGGCGGAGGACCTGAGTAGACATTTTCCCAAGGATAACATACAGGTGGTCAACAGATACATGAAAAGAGGCTCAACATTACTAATCATCAGGAAAACGCAAATCAAAACCACAGCTTTCAGAATGGCGATTATCAAAAGAGAAAGAAATGACAATGTTGGCAAGGATGTGGAAACAGGGGATGACCACGCACTGTCAGCGCTAGTGTAAATTGATGCAGCCACTGTGGAGAACAGTGTGGAGTTTCCCGGAAAAATTAAGAATAGAACTACCATATGCTACAGCAATCCCACTTCTTGGTATATGTCTGAAGAAAATGAAATCACTGTCACAAAGAGATATCTGCACGCCCAGGTTTATCGTAGCATTCTTCACAATGGTCAATATATGGAAACAATCTAAATGTCTGCTGATAAATGAATAGATACATAGAATGTGATGTATAGAGACACTTATAAATCAATTTATATGTGAATTGATTTGTGACGGACTACTATTCAGCAATAAAAATGTTGTTGTTTAGTTGCTAAGTCGTGTCTGACTCTTTGCAATCCCACAGACTGTTGCCCACCAGGTTCCTCTGTCCATGGGATTTCCCAGACAAGAATACTGGAGTGGGTTACGTTCCCTTCTCCAGGGGGTCTTCCTGACCCAGGAATTGAATCTGAGTTTCCTGCATTGCAAGTGAATTCTTTACCCCTGAGTCACCAAGAAAGCCCTTCATGTAGGGTAGCAGGCAGTGATTAAGACAGCAACTCTCCAATTACCAGCGAACTGGGGGCAAGGGTATTAACCCTACTGCTGTTTTTGCAAGTAATTAAAAAGAGTGTTACTGAGTTGAGTTCTAGGAGGAAATTTTTCTGTAAGCAATATTTACTCTCTGGAGAATTTCACGATCTGAATCCTCAGGGAAGCTTCCAGCTGAAGGCCGGATGTGGCTGCAAGAGGGATAATCAAACCCAGGTTTATCGTAGCATTCTTCACAATGGTCAATATATGGAAACAATCTAAATGTCTGCTGATAAATGAACAGATACATAGAATGTGACGTATAGAGACACTTATAAATCAATTTATATGTGAATTGATTTGTGACAGACTACTATTCAGCAATAAAAATGTTGTTGTTTAGTTGCTAAGTCGTGTCTGACTCTTTGCAATCCCACAGACTGTTGCCCACCAGGTTCCTCTGTCCATGGGATTTCCCAGACAAGAATACTGGAGTGGGTTACGTTCCCTTCTCCAGGGGGTCTTCCTGACCCAGGAATTGAATCTGAGTTTCCTGCATTGCAAGTGAATTCTTTACCCCTGAGTCACCAAGAAAGCCCTTCATGTAGGGTAGCAGGCAGTGATTAAGACAGCAACTCTCCAATTACCAGCGAACTGGGGGCAAGGGTATTAACCCTACTGCTGTTTTTGCAAGTAATTAAAAAGAGTGTTACTGAGTTGAGTTCTAGGAGGAAATTTTTCTGTAAGCAATATTTACTCTCTGGAGAATTTCACGATCTGAATCCTCAGGGAAGCTTCCAGCTGAAGGCCGGATGTGGCTGCAAGAGGGATAATCATTTTTAGGGCCTTGGTGCTGGTGTCCACATTTTATTGGTGCTGGGTCTCTCCTTGACTTCCTCATTAGAGAGTCAGGAAGTCAGATTGTATCAGCTCACTCATGGGATTTTGAAATTAGTTTAACGGTTGCCTAATATAGCTGTACATAGGAGAATGTTAAACTGACGATGCTCGCTCAGGGAACTGGGGATCACTGTAGTTAAGTAACCATATGTCCAGGGATGTGTGCATGTGTGTGCTCAGTTGCTCAGTCATATCCAACTCTCTGCGGCCCCATGGACTGTCCAGTATGCCCCGCCTCTAAATATTCTGCCTGAGTTTGAATATCATATGTCCTAATGTTGGAATGGGAGAATCTTGTCAACCTTGGGTAGAGAATGCATTTTTGTAGCAAAGTCATGGTCAACATTTTATTAAAAGCTTTACTATATGCAGTGGAGAATTTTAAAAGCAATGTTCTAATTTAGGGAAGCATTTGAATATTTTGTATTACAGCAAGTTTCTCTTAGTTTTTGCCAAAAAGTGGGGTTGTTTTAGAGGCAGAGAAAACACACTTCTGGCACACAGCAACTGGGAATCCGTGAGCTGTGCTAGTTCTTGCCCTGCCTTGGTTTCCTCATCTGAAACGTGTCATCGCTCAGTTGTATCTGACTCTTTGTGACCCCATGGACTGTAGCCCACCAGGCTTCTCCATCCATGGGATTTTCCAGGCAAGAGTACTGGAGTGGGTTGCCATTTCCTTCTCCAGGGGATCTTCCCGACCCAGGGATCGAACCCAGGTCTCCCGCATTGCAGGCAGACACTCTACTGTCTAAGCCATAAAAGGAGCTTAATATTTGCTCTAAGAGCTGGCTGTAAGGAGCAGGTTGTGCTGTGTTAAGGGTTAAGTGTGTTAAGTACCTGTCACATAAGGATGTCTGAAGCCACATCATGACCCTCAAAGTTGTGGACTTTTTGCCCAGCCCAAGGCTCTATCCTTGGCACCATTTGTAGGGAGTCAGTCCTCTGCTTTGCTTTGTTTTGGGTTTTCCTACTGCTCTGAATTTTCTTCTTCCTGGAGTTGAGGGTGCATTGCTTCCCCGACCTTTTCATGATTGGATCGTTTGGAAAAAGCAAACAGGGCAGCCCCTTAGAAAGCTCATTTGCCCAAAGGTATAAGTTTTACCTTCCAGCTTGTAGCTTTTTAAAAAATTACTTTTTATTGGAGTATAGTTGCTTTACAATGTTGTGTTAGTTTCTACTGTATCAACCACACATGTATATACATCCCCTCCCTTTTGGACTTCCTTTCTATTTAGGTCACCACAGAGCATTAGGTAGAGTTTCCTGTGCTACACAGCAGGTTCAGGTTCTCTGTTTCCTTATCTATTCAACACATAGTATCAATAGTGCATGTGTGTCAATCCCAGCCCCCTAATTCTTCTGACCCCTCCTGCTTTCCCCCTTGGTACAATGAATTTGTTCTCTAGTCTCAACAGAGGAATGGATAAAGAAGATGTGGTACATATTAAAATATACAATGGAATATTGGTCAACTTGTAGCTTTATTAGCAATAGAACTGACAATCCAGTTTCCAGAGGCACTGGAAATGGCAACCCACTCCAGTATTCTTGCCTGGAGAATCCCAGGGACAGAGCAGCCTAGTGTGCTGCTGTCTATGGGGTCGCACAGAGTTGGACACGACTGAAGTGACTTAGCAGCAGCAGCAACATAGCATATTGGTTAAGAGACTCGTCTCTGGAGTCAGAGTTGTTGTTGTTTTGTTGCTAAGTAGTGTCTGACTCTTTTGTGATCCATGGGCTGTAACCTGCAGAGTACCTGGGTTCAAATTTTAGCTCTGCCACTTATTGCTATGTATATTGTGCAAATCCTTAAATGCTGTTGCTGATGACCTTGATTCTGGGAAAGATTGAGGGCGGGAAGAGAAGGGGACGACAGAGGATGAGATGGTTGGATGGCATCACCAACTCAATGGACATGAGTTTGAGCAAACTCTAGGAGATAGGGAAGGACGGGGAAGCCTGGTGTGCTGCAGTTCATGGGATACGGCATAGCAACTGAACAACAACAACAAACCCTTCTGGGCCTCAGTTTCTCTTCTATAAAAGGGGGAAAATAATAGAACCTAATTTCTAGGTTTATTGAGAGCATCGGATGACTTAGTATATGAAAAACATTTGTAACAGTACCTGCCCCTAATAAATAATAAACAAATGTTACCTAGTGTCCAGTCCCAGTCACAGTCAGCTGTTTAATCAGAATTTGCACAGGGAAGGCAGATGGTGGACCCTGGGCCCCTCAGAGACCCCATTCCTGCTCTTCTACCAGTCCCCCACACCACCGCCATTGTCCTCGAGCCCTAGCCTCTCCTGGCCACCCACCTGCCCTGCTTGTGAGTCCTAGGAATCCTGTTTTAATACCCACGTGTCACTTTTCTAGTTTTTAAGTAGATTATTCTCTCTTCTAGAAAAGAAGGGAACAAACTGAAATTTGAGGGTCTATCTTCTCAGTCATCAGTTATCACTACACCATCCTTCCAGGATGTGGATGCAAAGAGCGTTAGCACACCCGTCTCCTCCCCTACCCCCTTACCCCCCTACCACAGCCCCACCAACCTGGCTGTCCTCATAAACTTCTGCTTGCTCTGGATTTCAACCTTCAGGAAATTGTTCTTGCAGATATGAGCTCCTGCTTGGCAATTATCCTTGGTTAACTGGCCCTCTGTTGATCTTTAGTAGGCTTCTTTAAAAACTAAATTCTTGGGACTTCCCTGGCTAGTCCAGTGGTTAAGACTCTATGTTTCCAAGGCAGGGAGCACAGGTTTGAATTCCTGGTCAGGGAGCAAAGATCCCACATGCCCGGAGGAGTGGCCAAAGAAACAAACAAACAAAAAACCCCCTAAGTTCTTTACTGAGAAACTTTGCTCCCCAAAGCTGTTTACTAGCTGATTCCCTCACTCCCTTGGGAAACCTTTATTGGCTGACTGCTATGTGCCAAGTCTATGAAAAGTTAAGATACCCACTGACCCAGAAGAATGTGCTGTTCAGTGGTGTTAAACTCCTCTCCTGGGGGGGTCTAAGGATCCTATATGGGCTTCTCAGGGGGCATCTCTCAGGGAGAGATTGTGTGTAAGCAGTGGGATTGCCTAGGTGGTTGGGGTTTTACCCCACTCTCCAGGTGGCCCTTGTAGTAAGGACCCCACCTGCCACTACAGGAGATGTAAGAGATGTGGGTTCAATCCCTTGGTCAGGAAGACCCCCTGGAGGAGGGCTTGGCAACCCACTCCAGTATCCTTGCCTGAGAAATTCCATGGGCAGAGGAGCCTGGCGGGCTACAGTCCATAGGGTCTCAAAGAGTCAGACATATCTGAAGTAGCTTAGGGCAGATGGACCATGTCATTCCAGAACCTCTCTGCTTTCCTTTATTCTTTCTGCACGTCAGCCTTCTGTGTAGGATTCTATCCACAGAGAGGACTGCACTGTTTAAAAAAGAGTTTGAACACCATTGACCTAATTTTTTCCACTGAATTTATTCAGAATGGCTTTTTATAGTTTTCGACCCTTCTTCCGGCTTGTGCTTGACCAGTAAGTTGACAGAGCAATCTGGCCGAGGCATTGGCACCAGTTACACACAGGCATCAGTTAAAGGGGACCTCAGCAGTTTTTCCCCAGCTGAAAAGCTCATCTTCCGAGTTCCAGGGAGACCTAGCAAGTCAAGGCTGGTACTAATTGTGGTCACAAATGTATGACACAGAAAGGAGGAGGAGAAGAAGGTACCACATATAAATTGACTTTGAAGTCACTCTCGAAATGGTTCCCAAAATATTTTAAACAGTGACAACACTGTTGAAATAAGTTTATGGCCTCTAAAAATGCTAGAAGCTCTAAAATAAGCTCTTGAAGTCTTTTTGGAGAACTCAAAATATCAAACTGGAACTTTCCAAAGGGCAGGAGACTGACTAGACTTTGCTTTCTTAACATTGTGGGGTGTTTGTTAAGGCAGAACGGTGCAGATCTAAGATAGTCAAGGATGAAAACTGCTCAATTCCTGATGTGTAAAAATCTAATATAACCAATCAGAATATCCAGCTATTTCTGTTCTTATAAGCATTTTTAAAGGATCCATATATTTGCGTATGGCTTCCCAGGTGACGTAGTGGTAAAGACTCTGCCTGCCAGTGCAGGAGGTGCAGGAGACTTGGGTTGGATTCTTGGGTCTGGAAGATCCCCCTAAGCAGGAAATAGCAACCCACTCCAGTACTCTTGCCTGAAAAATTCCAGGGACAGAAGAGCCTGGGTGGGCTATAGTTCATGGGGTTGCATAGGGTTGGGCATGACTGAGCAACTGAGCACACAGATAGCTGGTATACAGTTGCGTATAGGGTTCCTGAAAGATGCTTTAGAATGAAAATTTTTATGGGGGTGCCTTTTCCCCTCTGCTTTGTTTGTTAATGTATCACGAGATGATCCTGGCATACAACCAATGTTCAAGAGATATGTGTCAAGTGGTCAAGGTGACTGCTTCTGGGGAGTAGGACCAGGAGTTGGTAGAACTATTACTTTTCAGCTTATACCCCAAATGGATTTACAATGGGGATGATGGGAAGCATGTCTGCTCCTCTCCTTGTATTTTTGCCTACAGAAGAGGAAGAAACATCTACCCTCATTCCACTGCTGTTCTTGGCCCTCATGACCACAGGTCCCACACCGACCACACTGAGGAGGAAAGTATAGTCTAGCTCACTACTCTCGTATTCTTAGTGAGTAGGAGTCCACTCTTTCTTGTCCACTTCCCATCCCCTGTCTCATTATGATCTGGCCTCACTTCCGCAAGTAAGCATGGTCATAAGCATACTCTTCAATTTCAGGTTTCCTATCAATGCCTCACTCACGAGGTTGGGTGGAAGTAGACATTGGAATCTGTTCCTTAAACCTGGACATATTAGATTCAAGCTAGTCTGTGTAGGAAAACTTCAGTGGGAACAGAGTTCTCTTGGGGGTTAACAAAAGTTGGACTTTGGAGACTTCCCAGGTGGTCCAGTGGTTAAGACTTCGCCTTCCAATGTAAGGGGTGCAGGTTCCATCCCTGGTGGGGGAACTAAGATCCCAATGACTCGTGGCCAAAAATTCAAAGCTTAAAACAGAACCAATATTGTAACAAATTCAATAAGACACTTTAAGAATGGTCCATATAAAAAGATCTTAAAAAACAATGTACTTTTCTTCCCACTTTGTCTCTTATGTTTTTGTGTACAGTTTCTGGAGAGGAGACTGCCGGATGGTGTGTGGTGGCATTTAGGGATCTATCCTGTGCATATACTGTCTTTGAAAAGAGTGTATGGATCAGAAGATAATAACAGAGTGAGAAAGAATAATGTTCTTTTGGTCCACCTACACAGCAGAATAATTATTTTTCAGAAATACTATTGAAAGCAATTTATATTTATAAACAGAAGAGATCTAATAATTGGTTGGCAGAATGATTCAGTATTAAGGGGCTCTTTTGTTAAGAAAACTAATTCATAGAACCATTAAATACTTCAGTTAGGATAAAAAAAGCAAAGAAGTAGAATTACCACTGAAAAATTCTGGTATCTGAGACAGACACTAACACTTTCAGTGCCGATGGGGGTGAGGAGTCAGTTGTTGTAGTGTATCTAAAATGGGATTGCAATATTGTTGAATATATTTCGGAAGAGTTGCTCTACCAGAATTGGGGAAGGATGGACACTGTTACTCTGAGATGGCTCCTGCTTTATGTCTACATGAAGCAGTTATAACAATGACAAGGTGCTAAATCGTTTCAGTCATGTCTGGTTCTGTGCAACCCTAAGGACTATAGCCCGCCAGGCTCCTCTGTCCATGAAATTCTCCAGGCAAGAATACTGGAGTGGGTAGCCATTCCCTCCTCTAGGGGATCTTTCTAACCCAGGGATTGAACCTGTGTCTCTTACGTCTCCTGCACTGGCAGGCACGTTCTTTACCACTAGTGCCACCTGGGAAGCCCACAACACTGATAATAGCAATAATAACTCACATCCACTGACTGTTTACTGTGAAATAAGCACAAAAATTCTTTACATGTAATAAATCCCATGAAAAAGATACTGTCTTTATCCCATTTTACACCTGAGGAAATGAACACCCAGGTCACATGCTACTAAGGGGCAAAGTGGGGATCCTAGGTGTGCTAAACTTGGTTTCTATGGCCCCAGAGAGACGATTATGAAAACATCTTTCCCCAACATTATGTTCAATGACCTCATGTTGGGAACTTGATATTGGTCACTGTGGGAGAATTTACACACCAAGAATTGGCAAGTGCTGTAAATTGTGTCTTTTCTTTGGTTTATTTTTTATTCTGAAATGTGGTGGCTAAACATTTATGATACATCATTGTATAGGATTCTAACCCAGGCAGTTTGATCCCAGAGCATTTTGGCAAAGATGAAAATTTTCATGCCAAATTATTGATAATAGCATTACACATATCCTTATTGTATGAGCCACTTTTATTTGGGCATTCTGTTAATTCCAGCCAAATGAGTCCAGATCGATTCCCAGCACTTTCTTATAGCATTGTTATCAGAATTTTCTTGGGCTCCAATATCACTGGGGATGGTGACTGCAAGCTTAAAAGATGCTTGCTCCTTAGAAGAAAAGCTATGATAAACATAGACAGCATATTAAAAAGCAGACATCAATTTGCTGACAAAGATCTGTGTAGTCAAAGCTATGGTTTTCCCAGTAGTCAGGTACCAGTAGTAGATATGAGAATTGTATCACAAAGAAGGCTGAGAGCTGAAGAATTGATGCTTTTGAACTATGGTCCTAGCAAAGACTCTTGAGAGTCCCAGGGTCAGCAAGGAGATCAAACCTGTCAATCCTAAAGGAAATCAGTCCTGAATATTTACTGGAAGGATTGATGCTGTAACTGAAGCTCCAATACTTTGGCCACTTGATGCGAAAAGCCGGCTCATTGGAAAAGATCCTGATGCTGGGAAAGGTTGAGGGCAAGAGGAGAAGGAGACAACAGGGGATCAGATGGTTGGATAGCATGATTGGACATGAGTTTGAGCAAGCTCCCAGAGACAGCGAAGGACAGGGAAGCCTGGTGTGCTGCAGTCCATGGGGTCACAAAGAGCTGGACACGACTGAGTGACTGAATGACAAATGAGGATTAAATGAGGTGAAGCATTTGAACTCATTGGAACAGTGCTTCCCATGGTAAATGTTAGCCATGGAAGAATGCCCAGCAGAAATATTGCACTGACATCACTGTGGTCATCAATTTAAAATTATTTCACTACCTTCATAGGAACAAACGAATGGCAAAATTGACCATATCGTCTTTTTTCATCTCTTCCAGAGTCTATGTCCTGGGACAAAAAAGTAGTGAATTGAGGAAAAAAGTCATCAGGAGAATCAGTGATGTGAGATTACAAACCAGTTTCACCACTTCCATGCTCCATGAAAACAAAGCCTGAACAATTGCAAACTTTTGTGTTCTTTAAAACATCTTCTCACTCTGCCTCTGCCCTGCACTCCACACCCTCTGTGGGATTCCAGGGAGTGAAGCCATCGTCATGACAGTTGAAGCTGTAACAGAGTATCCCCAAAATGTGACATCATTTGGCAAACCCCGAATCAGCATGTATAGGAGATATGGTACCATCATTTGACTTTGATGCTAAGGGCCTTGGGCAAAACTGATCTCTCATCACCAGGAAGAAAATGATCCTCTCTGTGGGCAGCCAAAAGCAACAGCCACGACAAAAACAGCCAGATGGGTAAATAAAAGAACAACTGATAATTGCTGAGTGCTATTACTTTGCCAACAAAGGTCTGTCTAGTCAAGGCTATGGTTTTTCCTGTGGTCACGTATGGATGTGAGAGTTGAACTGTGAAGAAAGCTGAGCACCGAAGAACTGATGCTTTTGAACTGTGGTATTGGAAAAGACTCTTGAGAGTCCCCTGGACTGCAAGGAGATCCAACCAGTCCATCCTAAAGGAGATCAGTCCTGGGTGTTCAGTGGAAGGACTGATGTTGAAGCTGAAACTCCAGTACTTTGGCCACCTGATGCGAAGAGTTGACTCATTGGAAAAGACTCTGATGCTGGGAGGGATTGGGGGCAGGAGGAGAAGGGGACGACCAAGGATGAGATGGCTGGATGGCATCACTGACTCGATGGATGTGAGTCTGAGTGAACTCCGGGAGTTGGTGATGGACAGGGAGGCCTGGCATGCTGCAGTTCATGGGGTCGCAAAGAGTTGGACACGACTGAGCGACTGAACTGAACTGAACTAGATGTCAGGTGTTTTTCTAAGTATTTCTCCATACATTGTTTTATTTTATTATCCTAGCGGCCCTCTGTGTGATGTACAATGATTGTCCCCATTTTTCAGAAGAGGAGACCAAGATTTAGAGTTGTTGAGTGACTAGCTTGAGATAGTATAGGTGGCAAGTGGTTGAGGGAATTTGGAAACTGTCACCAGCCCATGAAAATTCTACTTAGCATTTTAAGAGAAAACCGAAGTTTTTGTTTTTTTTAAATCATTGGATTTGTTGATTCATAAACCTTTCACCAAAGAACAGTTAAAACAAAGTGTGTATAGTGTGCTCAGTCGTGTCCGACTCTGCTACCATACAGAACCCACCAGGCTCCTCTGTCCATGGAATTCTCCAGGCAAGAATACTGGAGTGGGTTGCCATTTCCTCCTCCAGGGAATCTTCCCAACGTGGGGATCAAACCTGAGTCTCCTTCTTGGCAGGTGGATTCTTTACCACTGAGCCACCTGGTGCCAAGCTGTAAATGCTTATTCCTCTGAAATACACCATTAGAATAAAAGATAACCTCTCTCCTTACCTGGTCATTGTGATTGGCTGAAGGAGTAAGAATCTGTGTCTGACCCCCAGTAAAATGTTCATGATCTAGTGAGAGTTGACCGTTACCACCTGCCAATTGAAACTGGACATTGAAACATTTTTAGAGAAATGCGCTTCATCTGAAATAATATTAAAAAAAAAACCCACTAAATAAAAAAGTTCTCATCCCCAGTGATGACATCATGTCACCAAGGTGTGCATGGAGGGAATGGAGCTAGAGGGTAGTCCTGGGGTTTCCCAGTTCTGTGCTCATGGTCAGACAAGAAGCCCCAACAAAGACCTCTCCTTGAACTGTGCTCCCCATGACACTCTGAGCACTAGCCCCTCATCCCTACAACCTATTGCTTTGGCTTTGGGTCACTTAACACATATGGTTCAAAAATGTTGGGCACACTCAACATTTTTGTGTGTCTGGCTTCAGTATCACCTTCCTCTTCCTCTAAACCTGATGAAGTGGTTATAATTCAACTTTTACCTTGAATACTGACAACTCACATATCTTACATACAATCTATCTTATATAGATGACCAAAGGCATCAACTCTCCTTCTTAAGAGTTATTACTGACTGCAACTGGGGTGAAATTCTCCTACTGTTTTCAATCTGCTGTCTTAACCCAGAAACACTGTTGGATTATCTTGAAAATTCTGTTTTGATTACAAAATTGAAGACTACTAATACATAATAAACTTCAAGTTTGTTATTCACTATAAATAAAGGGAAAAAGTCATACTATCATGGTTGTTTACTTTTCATAGCTGATCTAATTGCAAAATTTTATTTAGTGTGTTGCTGAACATTGTTTCCCTATGATGAATAAAACTTTGGGGCTAATAAAAAAAAAAGGATAACACAGTCCAGTTTTCAACAGATATATTAATGACTTATGATTGAGGAAGTAGGGTACCACACATCTAAAGAAAGAGGTTTAAAATATTTTATTAGAGAATATACATTGATATTGAGCAACACAATTTAAATATTATGGCATCCATATTTAGAAGGACATTATAAATGCTTATAATTTGAAGTCACTTTATCCAACAAATAAATTCCTTTTGAACAGTGGGCTACATGATTCATAAAGTTTATTTGTTCAATAATAATAATTTACTCATCTGCTTAGTAAATATATACATTTGTCTTCTTAAAAAAACATGATCGTTCACCACATCACATCATAAACAAATGGGTCTGTAAAAATGGCATGTAGAAAATTCAGAAACACTTAAACAGCACATTCCATGGACACTGAGTCCATTTAAAAAGAGTGAAACACTTTAGAAGCCATTGTAGCCAGCCTGGGGGTCGTATATAGCTTCCATACAAAATGCTGCAGTGAATTCAAGTATAACAATTCATACAAATGAGCGTGTTTACCTGACAACAGAGAGGTATACCTCCCTCCTATAGCACAGAGCAAATATCGAACTCCCAGCATGATTCAGATGAATTTTGTTACAAGGAGGGAAAAGTTGGTAAGATCAACTCAATCGACAAAATACTAAGACATGGAGAAGATGGTTGTGCACACGAACAGTGCATAGTGGAACTGTACTTTACAGGGATCTTATTTGTTGCAACAATAGTAAGGATTAGAGGAAAACTACAGCAGCTAAAATCAGCCCATCAGCTCACATTTGCTTCCCTGGCAACGCGGAAATGCCATCTTTATATTTTGAACAGATCGAATGAAGAGAAAAGACATAAAGCTGCAGTAAGCCAGGAATGTCCTGGGGTTCGTGTTTAAATGGCATCAACTTTATTTCCTAAAGTACAGTTTTATTTTCACAGACAGAATGAACCTCCAAATTTGTTTTCCTTAGCCCTAGAAAGTCAAGTCCCTCCTTATGGCTAGTTAATTGTAAAAAATGCAGCTCCAAGACCTTCACTTTTTTGTCTCTCCCCCACCACCTCTGCTGCATTTGGTGTGTAATAAAATCCCAGGCACTCGTCAATTATAATATGCCCTGATATAACATACGATACTGACCCTTCAGTGATGGACCCTCCGTGATGGACGTCCCACCCTCTGTTAAGGACAATGGGAAGCCAGCTTCTGGGCATACTGCATTTTTTGGGGGGAGGGGGTAGAAAAAATTCTTTCTTTGAAACTTATTGCACAACATTTTCTTGCTACAAACAATTCCTCAATTTTTAAACACATCAAAAACTTTTCAACTGTATCAATGAAGATTTGCTTGTTAAGACCTCCAAAGCATTTAGTTATTCTAATGGATTAGCTACTTCATGTTGGGGCAAATGTTTATTTGCACGATGAGACATAGAGTTTTTTTCTCTGTTTAGCCATCGCTTTGTAATGCTGGGCTAAGCCTTTAGACCAAGATAATCAGAAGACAGAGAAACTAAGGCTTTCCAGCCAAGCCAAACACAGGAGGTCCGATAAGAAAACCCCTGGACTCATCACTTACTAGCTCTTCCTCGGTTCTTCCTTGGCTGAAAAGAAAAGTGAGAAGAAAAGCCTGCGGAGGATGAGAGGTGGTGAGGATTTGCAGAGCCAAGTGGCCACCATGATAAGCAAGGCTGACACCCATGTGCCCTGGTCCATTGGAGGAGCAGGCAGTCCGGCCCATGCATGAGGTTCACAGCCCTCGGGCCTTTGCGTCCCTTTCTGGCTTGGAACAAGTCCTTCTGTTCCCAGTTCCACTCCATTCTCCAGGATCCCACTTAGACGTCACTATTTTTGAGAAGCTTAACTGTGAGGATGAACTGGGTGCCTTCAACCAAACTCCCACAGTACCATGTGAATGCACGTGTACTAGTCCTTACCACGCTCTGCTCTCATTGACTTGCCTGGACTCTCTACAGACCACAGGTGCCTCAGTGAATGTGACAGAATGGGTAGATGACGGGCAAAGCCATGTGTGCAATGGGCAGCTTCCCTTGGAAGGAGACTTTGTTTTACAGCATGGCTTCTACCTCTGTGGATATGCTCTCAACTGAAGGACACAAAAGGAACTTCAGTGTTTACTTTTTCAGAACACAACAGGGAGAGTTGTCTTAAGCTGACCCTCAAAACATGGAGCTATTTTATTTTTCATGCTGCTCTGGGTCTTCGTTGTAGCACGTGGGGACTCCTCTCTTGGTGAGGTGCATGGTGCCCAGTTGCCCAGTTGCTTGCGGGATCTTAGTTCCCCAGCCAGGGATTGAACCTGCATACCCTGCATTGAAAAGTGAATTCTTAACCACTGGACTACCAGGGAAGTCTCTGAACTATTTTACCTCATACTTGTTTTCCTCTTTCTCTTTCCATTATCGTTTCCTAAATCACTGATGTCCCAGCATTGACAACAGTAATATGCTAGATTTGTGCCTTAGTCAGATAAATGTTAAAGAAGAAAGTCCCCATGGGAGGGAAGGCTTACAGGCTCCTGAAGTGGATTCAAGACAGTGGGTACCAGGAAAGGCGGTTGGGCTGGAGACCATCCCCCTTGCACCCCTGGCCTTCAATAGGTCATGAGGATCACACTCATGAACAAGAAGCTGGCTTCATTTAATGGGTGTGTGTACATGCTCAGTTGCTAAGTCATGTTTGACTCTTTGTGACCCCATGGGCTGTAGCCCACCAAGCTCCTCTCTCCATGGATTTCCCAGGCAAGAATACTGGAGTGGGTAGCCATTTCTTTCTCCAGGGAATCTTCATGACCCAGGGGATCCAACTCGAATTTCCTATATCTCCTACACTGGCAGGTGGATTCTTTACCACTGAGGTCCATAATGGGTGTGGAAAAAAAAGTGAAAGTGCTAGTTGCTTAGTTGTTTCTAACACTTTTCAACCCCATGGACTATTAGCATGCCAGGCTCCTCTGTCCATGGAATTTCCCAGGCAAGAATTGTGAAGATCCCTTCTCCACGGATCTTCCTGACACAGGGATCGAAACCAGGTCTCTCGCTTTGCAGGCAGATTCTTTACTGTCTGAGCCATGCACCCTCAAAAAACAAGGCAGATCGACCTTTAATAAATTATGTTAATAGTCTTAACATACTAGACATTCTGCGTCAACATGATCAAAATTTTATCCTTCTGTAAAGTAAGGATTCTTACTCCTAACAAAAGTATTCATCTGTACAAGTTTGGGCTTTCGCAAGTGGTTCTTTGTGAATGGATGTCCACACTTATTTCCCTTTGGGCAGCCCTGCTGCTCCCTTGAGGTGGTACTCACAGTTTTCCATCTCCCAGCACTGAAGGGATGGAGAGCTCTTCTTTTTGATTTGGGCCAACACCAATCCAGTCACCCTTGCCACAACTCAACAGCTGCTTCAAAAACTCAGCATACCAAAATAGACATAGACTGTGTTTGTACAAAGCAGAGTTGGGCCAAGAACCTCATCCCCGAAAATGACTTTCCCCCCTCCCTTTAAAGCAAGTTTAAGATTCTGAGTCACGAAAGACCGTTTGGCAGGAAGATGGTGGCAGGTTCTCTGCCAAGCACAGCCTTTTGATCCGACTGACTGCTCTGGGCAAACTGAGTCGTGGTGAGCTGAGCTAGCATGTGGACTTTCCTGTCGTGCCTCTTGCCCGAGGGGTCCCAGATATCTTTAAAAGGGGTTCACAGAAATGGTGAGGCTCTCATGAGCAGCACTTGAAATTAGAGCTAAGACTATGACGTGGTGATCCCATGCTGTGGGTTTTAATTCCGGCTGAAATCTAAACAGCTCGTGGGTCATGACCGGAATTTGCTATTGCATCTTGTAAACACTGCTGACAGTTCCCCAGGCCAAGTGGTGTCCAGCCCTTTTTCCTGAGATGATTTTTAGCCCCAAGCTTTGCTTCAATCGCTCTGGTCAAAATTACTTCTCTTCCTCTTAATGTTGATTGTATAAACGCACACACATCTTATAGTGTCTGCATCCTGTACAGTGTCTTTCATAGGACAATGATGCTAACAAAATGCTTCCTATTTGCCAAGTAAGTCATCAATGTGAGAAAGATTACAAACACCAGCCCTGATATTCTTGTCCTGGGCTGTCTATAATCTGAAAGTCGGCTAGAAAACCTTAGAGTAGCCCAGTGAGTCTGACTTTTAAAAATTAAAACAAAATGTTCTGGTGGGTTTATTTCCAATCCAAGGAAAATAACATCATGACAGGCTGGGGGCAGGGTGTGGAGAAATAACTGAAACTTGGAATTCAGTGCCAAGCACTCTAAATTTACAAATGACAGCTCCCAGGCGATGGTAAAGCACCCATCTTGTGAATTCCTTTCTAGGGAAAGAATCACTTGTGTCTTGAACTGGTGATGACCAACTTCTAGAAAGTATCAACTGAATTAGGATGAAGAGCAAAGGAAATAGGAAGACTTAGTTTGTCTTTTCCTGAACGTGGAGTTTTCAGTGCTTTAAGATACTCTGTGTGTGTGTGCACATGCTCAGTTACATCCAACTCTTTTTTGTGACCCCATGGACTGTAGCCTGCCAGGCTCTACCATCCATGGGATTTCCCAGGCAAGAATACTGGACTGAATTGTCATTTCCTCCTCCAGTTAAGATACTCTAAAGGTGATCTAATTTATAATAATGTCATTTATTTTTATAGCATTTGGGAGGGGAAATGAAGACATGGAAAGAGGGCTAGCATTTATCAGGGGCTATTGTGATTTCAAATGTTTTATCCTCATGTGAGATAATTTCACCTCCATCATTTCATTTGCTTACCCATTTCACAGGTGAGGAAGATGAGGCCAAGGGAGGTTGCATGACTTGTCCAAGAACCTCGTTAGGTATAAAGTTGAGGCTTGAAAAGAAGCCCAGGTTTTGTGGCTCCCAGGTCCCTGCTTACTTAATCCACAAGTTCCCCTCCTATTTTGGGCTCTGACATTACCCATGCCAGGCCAAAGGTTCAGCAAACTGGATGCCTACACAGGTGAGGTCCAGAAAAAGGTACAGAGGATGCTCAGCTTTTTCCAGTCTTTCTCTTTTCCTTCAACTCCCTTATGACTACTGTTTTTATTCTTCTCATACCCATACCACTCTATTGGTTCTCTGTGAAAATGCTTCTTTGGTAATGTGACTGTAAATTTTGTACTTTACCATATCAAAAATGGGCAGTGGGCTTAGCTCACTGCATCTCTCACATAGGAGATGCTCCAAAATTTTTTAATTTTTAATTTTTACTCTTTAAAGCTTTATCTCTACATACTCCATCACAGCGCCTTGTAGGCAGCAAACTCATTTCATTGTCTGCAACATTGGGTTAAGTAGGTGTGGTAATAACTGGAAAATGGATTGCTTATGGCTTTATACCCCAGAGACAAAAATAGCTATTTTCCTCCTTCTACATCTGATGAAGAAAGCATGTGTTTTGACTCAGGCTTTACAAGCTGAAGCAAAATTTTTGTTGCAGAGTGGCAGCTCTTGTGTGCTGAAGTTTAGGGATCAAGGTTGCGTGTGATTGGAATAAGAAAGCAGAGGGTCAGAGGAGTTGCTGAACGTAGAGACAAAAGCAAGAAGGGGACTCCTCTTTTTTATTCAATGACTCTCTGATAGGTATTTAACTACATTAAGAAAGTGTGTAGAAAATTAGCAATAATTTGTTATTTAAATATTTGCAATTTTTGTTTGTTTTGCTCAAGAATATTTCATACTTTTTTGTTTTAAGATTTATTTTTGGCTGCCCTGGGTCTCACTGTGCTTGGGCTTCTTAGTTGGGGTGAGTGGGGACTAGTCTCTAGTTGCAGTACTTGGACTTCTCATTGCGGTGACTTCTCTTGTTGCAGAGCACGGGCTCTGTGTGCTCAGGCTTCACTAGTTGTGGCACTTGAGCTTAGCAGTGTTGACTCTCTGGCTCTAGAGTGCAGACTCATTAGTTGTGGTGCATGGGCTTAGTTGCTCTGCTGCATGTGGGATCTTCCTGGACCAGGGATCGAACCCATGACCCCTGCATTGGCTGGCAGATTCTTAGCCACCGGACCACCAGTGAAGCCCTCAACAGCTTACTCTTTAATAGCCTTCCTAATTATCAGATTGAATTTGAATATCTTTATTTTTGATTAAATCTGCTCATTCATCTCCTGAAGTATCAATGCTTCCCATGTCCCAGCTCTTTTCAACAACCGTCACCTCTGCTATGACAGAGGGCCTGGGTGGGGAGGGCGCTGGGACTAAGATGCATTCATACTGATGCTCAGCTTTTGATTAATGTACCAAGGACCCTCCCACTCTTGAGACTTCAATTAGCCAAGCTGCAGAGCTGAAATCTTTTCATTAGGAAGATAATACTGGGTTTAGCAAAAGGCATGAGGACCAGAGTGAGGAAGAAAGATAGTTTTTTCTTTTTATTGGACAAATCAATAAGCCATTGCCACACTCAATCAAACCTATTTTTGGATGGTTTTGGTTTAAATACGTTTTAATGCTTTTGTAGGACCTACCTTTTCATGTGATTTTATCCCTCCTATAATTTCTAGGTTGGACTGAAGCTGGCAAACCACATTACTCTGGACAAAACGGTGTTCCCTTGTTGTGATAGATAGCATGGAACCAGAAACACTTCCAGTATGAGGGTCTCTGGGGAGGAGGCAAGGGACCAGGAAACTGAAGTGGGATGGTTCTTCACCCAGAAAGCATGACAGCAGATGCTAAGCTGGTTCTTCAAAATGAGAATAGAGGCTTGTGCTTCTCAGCAAAATCCAGGCAGAAGAGAAGGCATCACTCTTTGGCTGTCAGGAAAGTACCAGGCAGGTAATAAATTTGTCTACAATGAAGGACTTAGGTGGACTGATGAAACTGAAGTGGGATCAGATTTCCTCAAGAGAAGAAAAGGGACCAGGCCAAGGTCCTCTAAGGCCACCCTCTAAGGGAATGGGCTGGTGGTTCCCAAGAGGCAGAAGCAGCCGCAACTGAGATTGGACACTACATCGTCACTGAGGGTTTGGGCAGTGAGGGTGGGAGGTGGTCTTCAGGTTGGAATTAAAAGGCCTGTGAGGGAGGAATGACTGTATACATCCTCATAGCCAATCAAGTCAGTGTATCCTGCTTTCCTCCACTCTTGGGTTGTGAGACAAAAGAGGAAAGGCTATCTGAAGGCTGGTTGGCACCAGTTTTCCAAGCTAATCTTGAGGTAGGGCAGATGTCATTGAAATAGTATTAACTATTTAACAGGGGACTATGGTAACCACAGCCTCCTGTGTGCTGTTTCTCAGTGACCCAACTCCCAGGACCAAAGCATTCTGCCTTTGGTTCATTTTTTATTTTTTGGCCACACTGCAGGGCTTGCAGGATCTTAGTTCCCTGACCAAGGACTGAGCCTGAGACCTTGGCAGTTACAGGGCCAAGTCTTAACCACTGGACCACCAGGGAATTCCCAGGCTTTGGTTCTTGATCCAATCTTGCTCTGTCTCACCCTTTCTCAGGATCTAGAGTCTGTCCCATTCATTGGTGGCTCTGAGGGTGATTCTATGTTTGCATGTGGGTCTGGAGACAACTAGCCTGGGATTCCTGACTGCTGGGCTCTGCATTCTGATTATATTCCTGCTGTAAATTTTCAGAAGCCTTTTGTTATCAACTATTACCTGGACCTTCCTGGTGGATTATCTGGTGCTCCTCAGCACCTGTGGTCCTTGTCTCCCAGCTCTCAGCCCCTGCCTCTTACTAGTGCTTGGATTAGTGGTCCCTGGCTTCTCTCTGTCCCCTTTCTCCTGGCCTGCTTAAGAGAGCCTGTCTTCAGAGATGACACCTAGGTGCTGAGGACTGCTGTACACATATGAAATCATATGACAGTTTCTGTTTTCCCAGAGTTTCCATCTAGTTGAGAACATGGAACCAATAAAAGTAGGGTATAAAGTACATTTTAAAGTGAAAAAGGAGTTATGGATTTAAAAAAAAGCAACAGAAAGATAATAATAAAGTGCACAAGTGTGTTTGACACTCGGTCGTGTCTGACTCTTTGGGACTCCATGGACTGTAGCCCATTAGGCTCCTCTGTCCTTGGGATTCTCCAGGCAAGAATACTGGAGTGGGTTACCATTTCCTCCTCTAGGGGATCCTCCTGACCCAGGGACTGAACCTGGGTCTCCCACATTGCAGGCAGATTCTTTACTGTCTGAGCCGCCAGGGAAGCCCTCGAGGTGCACAAGTAGTTGCCAAATACATGTGATAGAAAACTGCTGTAGGATCTTGGAGAGGGTCTTTGGGAAGCACTGCATTTGAACTTCTGCTTTGGGAAAAGAATTATGGATACATTTTTATGTGAAGAAAGAGACAGTGGGGAGGGAAGTGCTATGGGCTGGATTGTTTCCTCCCTAAATTTTGTATGCTGAAATCCTAATTCCTGGTACCCTAGAATGTGACTGTATTTGGAGGTATGGTCTTAAGAGATGTACTTGCAGTTAAATGAGGTCGTTGGCATGGGCTCTGATCCAATAGGACTGGTGTCCTTCTAAGAGGAGGAAGCTAGGGCACAGACACCCAGAGGGAAGGCTGTGTGCAGATACAGGAGGAGGTGGCTGTCTGTAAGTCAAGGAGAGAGGCTTCAGAAGAACCAACTCGGCTGACATTTTGATTTTGAACTTCTAGCCTCTAGACTCGGAGAGAATAAATTTCTGCTGTTTAAGTCACTTAGTATGTGGTCTTTGGTTATGATGGCCCTAGCAAATGGAAGGATTACAAATGTTAAGAGCTGTGTCAGCAAAAGCAGGCACATGTTTGGTAGGAGAGGATCCTTTGCTTACAGTAAGAAGGCTCCTGGTGGGTATGATGAAAGAAGAGAAAAAGTCCGGGAACACAGTCCAGGAATGGATGGGCTGGGGGAATAAAGATGGGGATAGGAGCATCAGGAATGAAGGAACACCTTGCATCCAGTTGAGTTCTACCTACAGTATCATGCCAGTATTCTTGCCTGGAGAATCCCACGGACAGAGGAGCCTGGTGGGCTACCATCCAATGGGCTGCAGAGAATCGGATACAACTGAAGCGACTTAGCACAGCATAGCATCCCTTCTGGGGGAATAGCCACCGCCTCATGCTGACATGGAACCAAGTTTACTTTATGGCATTAATCAAGGCCCTGGAGACCCTAGAGGGAAAGGAAAGGGGGAAGAAACAACAAAATCCAGAGACAAATGATGAAGAAGAGGAAGAGAAGGGGCCTTGTAGGGTCCGTAAAGACTTCTGAACATCAGAGAGGGAGATGCAGCAGCTGGTAAAAGAAGAGACACATGTCTGGGAGCGGGGGAACAAATACCACTCCTGACTCTTTTCTGAGATGCGACCGCACATGGTGCTTGTAGCTTTCCTTTGGAACTAACAGTATAAGAAGACAAGACAGCAATCCTGCCAGACGGTAAGGGTCCTCCTTGGGGAGGCTTCCCCTGTGCTTTCAGACTGGGGGCCTCTCCTGCCCTGGACTCACTGGAAGGTGGGGGTCTGCCATGGGAGGGGTGCAGTAGCTGAGGGAAGCGCCAGCTTGCCAGCACTGTACCCCATGGAAACTGACACCCTCTGGAGTAAGGGCACCCACCCCAACATCATCACTGCTTGTAAATTTCACAAGAGGTGGAGGGTGGAAAGATGGAGAGAGAGGTGTGATGAGGAAGGACAGGGGAAGCAAAGAAGGGAGAGAGTGGAGATAGACAGGGCCGGGAGGAGGGAAAGGAAGCTGCCACGCAGGAGCAGTGTCTGCCCAGCCCTCCATTCTATGCCTGCTGCTGGCAGTGTTATTTATGACTGATGGGTCTCCACGTTCCCAGGTCCCTCCCCATTAGGTCTGCCCTCCACCGCATCCCATCCCTATCTCCACCAAGTCTCATCTCTTAGCACTGTGCATACCCTGTATTATGATGGCCCTAGCAAGTGGAAGGATTACAAATGTTAAGAGCTGTGTCAGCAAAAGCAGGCACATGTTTGGTAGGAGAGGATCCTTTGCTTACAGTAAGAAGGCTCCTGGTGGGTATGATGAAAGAAGAGAAAAAGTCCGGGAACACAGTCCAGGAATGGATGGGCTGGGGGAATAAAGATGGGGATAGGAGCATCAGGAATGAAGGAACACCTTGCATCCAGTTGAGTTCTACCTACAGTATCATGCCAGTATTCTTGCCTGGAGAATCCCACGGACAGAGGAGCCTGGTGGGCTACCATCCAATGGGCTGCAGAGAATCGGATACAACTGAAGCGACTTAGCACAGCATAGCATCCCTTCTGGGGGAATAGCCACCGCCTCATGCTGACATGGAACCAAGTTTACTTTATGGCATTAATCAAGGCCCTGGAGACCCTAGAGGGAAAGGAAAGGGGGAAGAAACAACAAAATCCAGAGACAAATGATGAAGAAGAGGAAGAGAAGGGGCCTTGTAGGGTCCGTAAAGACTTCTGAACATCAGAGAGGGAGATGCAGCAGCTGGTAAAAGAAGAGACACATGTCTGGGAGCGGGGGAACAAATACCACTCCTGACTCTTTTCTGAGATGCGACCGCACATGGTGCTTGTAGCTTTCCTTTGGAACTAACAGTATAAGAAGACAAGACAGCAATCCTGCCAGACGGTAAGGGTCCTCCTTGGGGAGGCTTCCCCTGTGCTTTCAGACTGGGGGCCTCTCCTGCCCTGGACTCACTGGAAGGTGGGGGTCTGCCGTGGGAGGGGTGCAGGAGCTGAGGGAAGCGCCAGCTTGCCAGCACTGTACCCCATGGAAACTGACACCCTCTGGAGTAAGGGCACCCACCCCAACATCATCACTGCTTGTAAATTTCACAAGAGGTGGAGGGTGGAAAGATGGAGAGAGAGGTGTGATGAGGAAGGACAGGGGAAGCAAAGAAGGGAGAGAGTGGAGATAGACAGGGCCGGGAGGAGGGAAAGGAAGCTGCCACGCAGGAGCAGTGTCTGCCCAGCCCTCCATTCTATGCCTGCTGCTGGCAGTGTTATTTATGACTGATGGGTCTCCACGTTCCCAGGTCCCTCCCCATTAGGTCTGCCCTCCACCGCATCCCATCCCTATCTCCACCAAGTCTCATCTCTTAGCACTGTGCATACCCTGTCCTGGACCAAGGGAACTGTACACCTTGTTTCCAGCTGGGACTGTCTATCAGAATCGGAGGGAATGGAAAGGAAACCCCTCCCACAGGCACCAGCTCAGAAAAATAGAGCTCTGTTATCCCAGGGAAGGGCTAAATATGTTTCCATAGTAATGCCATTTTGAGTCTACTTAGGTCATTTCAGACTTAAACAAAAAGGAAGAGAGGAAAAGGAGGAGGGGGAGTGGGGAGGGGAGGCGAAGAGGAGATGGGGGGAGAAGGAGGAGGAGGAGAGCTCCTGTTGGTAACTTGTTCAGTCGTTTAGTCGTGTCCAACTCTTTGTAACCCCATGGACTGCAGCACGCCAGGCTTCACTGTCCATCACCAACTCCTAGAACTTGCTCAAACTCATGTCCATAGAGTCAGTGATGCCATCCAGTCATCTCATCCTCTGTTTCCCCCTTCTCCTCTTGCCCTCAATCTTTCCCAGCATTACAGTCTTTTCCAATGAGTCAGCTCTTTGCATCAAGTGGCCAAAGTATTGGAGTTTCAGCTTCAGCGTCAGTTCTTCCAATGAATATTCAGGTTCTATTTCCTTTAGGATTGACTGGTTTGACCTCCTCGCCTGTCCAGCACCTCCTCTGGACCCCAGGTCCTGGTGAGCTCCAGTAGCAGACCCCTAATTGCCCGGGTACTTGCGCTGTGGTCAGGAGGCCTCCCCATGGAGCCAAGTGAGGACCTCCCTCCAGCAGCCTCCAGCAGTCTGGGAGGAGCTTCACATTGGCCCTAGACAAGGGGCTGTGGTTGGCTGTTGCTGCTCTCAGAGTTGGCCAGACTGTGCTGGAGTATTTTTCCAATGAGGGGAAGAGCTAAAAAGACCCCTGTGGATGGCCCTGGGCTTCTGCTGAACTGCTGGCTCTGCAGAATACAGCAGTGGGAGTGGAAATTGAAAATCACAATACTGGAGTGTAACTTCTGAGTGGGCAGGTCATACTGGAGCAGGCTCCAGCCCTGAACATGAATGGTTTCACTTTACTTAACAACTCGTACAGTTTGGAGATGCTGATGTAATCAAGTGTAGATGTGGCAATTGAACATTAAAAAAAAAAACAAAAAACTTGCTGTTGAACAACCAAATCCAGTGCTTAGCCTTGTTTGTACTATGCTGTAAACAAGTGATGGCAGAGATGAAGGATAGAAAACTATGGCCCCTGGTCTGTTGTTATATTGTTTTTGTTGGTACAGGTTGTGGACTAAGAATGGTTTGTACATGTTTAGAGGGTCTCCCCTCCCCACAAAAAATTTCAAACAAAGAAGAATGTGTGACAGAGACTGTATGGCCCACAATGCTGAAATTATTTACTATCTAGCCATTTGCAGAAAATGTTGGCCAACCTCAGGTGTATATTAAATAGATTTTTATTTTTTGTTTTTGGTTCATCTGAGAACATCCTCCCCCACCCCCATTTATAACAATGCCTCTTGGAAAAATGCAACAGATGAGTTTGGAACACACCCAGATCACAAGCTGGGGACTGTCTGTGCCTTTCTGTATTTTCTTTTTCTTTTTGTGCCAAATGCAGCGCCTGGTGCAGGAGAAGAAGTGAACGACTTGCTGATGGTAATGATCATTGTGCGTACAACTCTCAGGCTCACAGGAAAATGAACATTCCCAAAACTCTCTCTGGGACTTTTGCATTTCTGAAGTCCTTAAGGTGTCAGTCACTGCTGTCTTTGCCTGACAGGTCACCGCGTTGAGCAAGCCAAGAGCCCCTCCTGCCCTGCTTATTTCCTTAGCTCTGCTGCTGCCTATCTAGGGAGAATGAGCAGAATAACATCTGCTTGTCTTTTGGCCAATGAGAGAAGCCTAGACAAATATGCACTCAGCCCCCAGAACAATCTTGATCGGCCCAGCCACCAGCAGAGACACAGCGGGAGAGAAGGTACAAGCAGAGCTGAAAATACGGCTCAGAGGTGAGTGAGTGAAATGTGAACGTCAGGGTCTTGAGAAACGCAGTGGACCTTGGGGATATTGAAGGCTTCTAGGAAAAAGAAGTCAGAGGCTGGATTTGAAGATATCCTCGGCTTAACCTCATCCCTCCCCTTGGCTCTTCATACGCTAAAAAACATAATTCCTTCTTTCTCTTCCTACCTCACGGGGTAGGACTCGAGATATGCAAATATACTTTGGACTCGTATGAAATGTATAAATAGAAGAAAATATTACACTTCTGTTGGGGCTGTCTGTAGTTTCTTTTCTATCACATCAGAATGTGCGTGCATGCTTCAGTTGTTTCCAACTCTTTGGGACCCCATGGACCATAGCCCGCCAGATCCCTCTATCCTTGGAATTCTCCAGGCAAGAATACTGGAGTGGGTTGCCACGCCCTTCTCCAGGGGATCTTCCTGACCCAGGGATCGAATCAGTGTCTCCTGCATTGCAGGCAGATTCTGCACCGCTGAGCCACTGCGGAAGCCCATCCCCTCAGAATGCAGTTATTGTATTCAAGCATTCTAACAGATCAGAGCCTTCATTCCCCACCCC
>SJYT01037325.1:64465-151791 GCA_006410635.1 Cephalophus harveyi
CCCCCCCCCCCATCAAATATAGTACCAATTTATCCTCAGACTTTATAACCTAATTAAATATGGACTCCTCATAGTTTCGCAATAATCATTTCTAGCTCAAGACGTGCCATGTTGACTATGCTATGGAGGGGAAATAGCGTAGTGACTCCTGAGCCACAAGTAGAGGAAAGACAGTTGTTTTGTCTTTGGAAATGGATCAGCAACAGCTTTAGGGAAGTTTCTTGTTGAGCAGTTGCAGGAACGCATTACCGAACAGCTTTGAGCAATGTCCAGGGTAAGTCTTCCTCCTCCTCCATAGCCCTCTTCCAACGCCATGACCTTCCTTCGAGGTAGAAGACTCAGTAGTTCATGCTGCAGTAGCCAAGACATGATTTTTTCCTGTACAGAGCAGACAAGATCCATCCACAGCCCCTGTGACATTGAGGGCTGCGTAAGAGGGAAGAGGTAACGCTGACAGGATCGTTGGCAAGATCCGGCATCCTCTGCTCAAATTCCAGCTTGCTCTTGACAGCCCAGCCCCATCACAGTCATCTGCACTCACTCATCTTGCAGGGACTTGGAGGGCCAGAGGCTCTCACTGCTGCCATTACTTTTGGAAGATGATGGACCCCACAGCAGTCTGGGCTCTGCCCTGCTCCAAAGTACAGTTTGCAGACAGGGAGCAGATGTCAACAGTGTTCCAACCGGAGCTCCACCAGAGCTGTGTGCAGCTAGTTTGAAGGTTAAAAGTCCTAGTAGTGTAAAAAGAAATCAGAGTAACAAATGAGCACACTTTGGATGCCACCATATTTACCACTGCTGCCTTCTTTTTCAGTCTCCCTGGTTTTGCTTGCAGAGTTTACCTTCCATGTGCTTGGGCTCCCTTCTCCCCTTGCTGATGAGCAGAGCTCTCTCCTTAATTAAGTGAACAAGTACTCATATACAGAGGCAGCGTCTCTTCTGGCAGGACGATCTGAGCAGAAACAGCCCCCGAAGCAAGTGAGAATGTTTGTCAAGCTGTGATTAAGTAGCCATGATTAAAGAGTGAATAATTAACTGCCCAAGCAAAGAGTTTCTAACATGTTCTAACTCCTAGGCCATAATCATGAAACTTATTGGGCCAGAAGGTCTGCACGATGGTTCATTTTGGGGGGTGGGGGAGATGTGTATAAGAGACAGGCTTAGCCTTGTTCAACTAAGATCAGAGTTGGAGTGACTAAGATGTTCAAACATTGCAGGATGAAGTACTAAAGAAGAAGCAGATGGGCAGAGGAAAAGATTCATCAGTAAGTAACAGTCTTCCCTTGAGTTTTGGGCTGTATCCCATACTTGCCTACTTTTTGCATGAGGCTAAAAAGAGAACAACTATTGGGGAAAATGAAACAAAACAAATACTGGCATAAGAACCATCATCCAGGGACTGTGAGATGTGTACCTCTGGAAGTAGCAAGAGGATGCCATCTAAGAAGTAGCTATAGCTACCAACCGAGTCTTCATTTTCAAAGATTGCCCAGGTCTCTGGGTACTTGAAGACCAGCATTCTGAACCATTTCCTCCTGGTGACAGACTTGAAATTAACGTGTTGGACATACTCTCTGGACTCTATAATTCCTGGTGAAGTATCTCTAATTCCTTCTCTTTCTCCAACTCAAAAAAATTATTTTTGGAGTACAGGTGAAAGAAAGTGATATTGTATTTATTTTTTATTTATTTTAAAAAGGGCTATACTTCCTGAAAGTGTGCTTATGAACTGTGGCTCGTCGTCAATAACTTCAACACACTGCACAATGTGTTTTTTTTTAATCCACAAATGTGTTTGCTGTTCTAAGCCATGGCAGCCTCTTCTGCCTTCTCTTACATGTCCATCTTCATCCAGTTTGATATAATTTGTCCTTCACGCAAAGCCTCAGTAACATTCCAGGTCACAATACCCTACAAAAGTGGTGCAGTTTGATAGTTAGAATTGTAGGTGCCAAACCCTTACAATTATGACCTGCTCTTGGGTTTGGCTGGGCTCGAAAATTGGCAGCATATTTACTGAGATTAATTAGAAGCAAATCCCAAAGAAACAAAACATTCAAAGTTTGAGTATAGTGGCTTCCCTGATGGTTCAGTGATAAAGAATCCGTCTGCCAATGCAGGAGACACGGATTCCATCCATGATCCAGGAAGATCCCCTGGAGGAGGAAATGGCAACCCACTCCAGTATTCTTGGGTGGGAAATCCCATGGACAAAGGAGCCTGGTGGGCTAGTCCATGGGGTCGCAAAGAGTCATATATGACTTAGCAAATGAACAATAATGATGACAAAAATGGTTTAGTATCATCAACATATCCAACTCCAATTTGGGGGCTTTGACGTTCACTACTTATGAAGCTGAGGTGTTGGTGGAAAACATGTAGACATTAGGGTTTGGAAGACCCAGGATCAAATCATGGTTCCTCCTTGGCCTTGAGTGAATCATTAATCACATTTAACTATCAAATTTCTTGGCTCTCAAATAAGAACAGTAGAACTGCTATGACATTTAGAGACTATGGATGTGAAATGTTCTGCCAATGCTTGGCACATAGTAACACCTAAGAAGAAAACTTTCAGAAAATATTTATTTACCCAAATAACACTGTCCACTATGGATTTAAATAATTCAAGTAGCTGGCAAGAGCATTAGAAGCCCGAGAAGGCAATGGTACCCCACTCCAGTATTCTTGCCTGGAAAATCCCATGGACGGAGGAGCCTGGTAGGTTGCAGTCCATGGGGTTGCTAAGAGTCGGACATGACTAACTTCACTTTCACTTTTCACT
Source organism: Cephalophus harveyi (assembly GCA_006410635.1). Lineage (NCBI taxonomy): Eukaryota > Metazoa > Chordata > Mammalia > Artiodactyla > Bovidae > Cephalophus > Cephalophus harveyi. The sequence goes on from SJYT01037325.1 coordinate 67,251, forward strand.
TGCATGCATTGGAGAAGGAAATGACAACCCACTCCAGTGTTCTTGCCCGGAGAATCCCAGGAAAGGTGGAGCCTGATGGGCTGCCATCTATGGGGTCCCACAGAGTCAGACACGACTGAAGCGACTTAGCAGCAGCAGCAGCAGCAGACCCCAAGTGATTATAGGCAGAAGCAGTGTTGGCTGAGACCTCCCTTATGGGAGGTAAAATGAAGAAAGTGTAACACATAAAATGCTTTTCTGAAATCCTTGCAAAGGTCTGGCGAAATTCCTGAATAAAGAGATTCAAGGTCTCTCTTAATGCATGCGATTTGAATTGCAGAAGAAACTCAAGTTTCACCTATCCCATAATGTCAAGTTGACTTTTTGCTGATGTTTAGACAATCCTGAAAGCAACTGCTTTTTATAACACATTAGAGAAGATATTTTGATCACTGTTACTCTGGGTACATTCTCCAAACTCCAAATAGAAGCAGTAAACATGTGAGTATAAATATGACGATCATTTGTTTAACTGTGACAATTTTAGAGAGTTTTTGGCATGCTCCAAGGTACAGAGATTTTTGTGGATGAGTAAAAAAAATAACTCGTGTATTGTTTATCCCGCTTTGACTAAGTCTTGGGTGACATTATCAATTTTTCGTAAAACTGGTGTGTTTGTACCTAATATCAAGTCATGGGAAAGGAAAAAAATGTTAAAGTTTGCCTCCCTGGAGGGCCTGGGGATGGAGAAGCGTGTAGCAGACAATTATTTATGGATAGTTTTACATGAATACAATTGTCATGGGTTTTATCTGATGACCGGAAGGTTTTCAAGTTGTTGTCTTTGATTAGAAGTGGCATTAAGGCTAGTTTTCTGGTGATCCTAAGCTTTTTAGTATTTAAAATTTAAATTTGTCTCTAAGGTGTTTAAAGACCAGCTCAAACATGTAGTCATATTCTGGTGAAGAAAAATTGTTACCCTTCTTTTCATGGAGTTGTTCTTCCTGTAAGGGTGAGCCTGGTATAAGTAGTTTTAAAAATTCAGATCCTAAAAGAAGTTCTTCTCAACAATGAAAGTGAAGCAAGGTTTACGTAGTCAAGTCCTTCCCGCGTGCCTCCATGCACAATATGACACCCACATCTGGAAGAGCCTTCGTGAGACGTGCAAACAGACCAGAAGAGTCTAGAAATCCAGCCAGCATCTACTGCCAGGGTCTAAGTTACAAGCAAAAGGCAGAGTGTCTAACTGGACAGCAATGAGACACTTTCCAGAAAGGATCGAGAAAGCAGTAACATTCTATGTCAAAACACAACCAACAACCAAACTCCAACTGATGTGCAAACATACCTTCCATGGCAGTATGCAAACAAATTAGCCTTTCAGAAGGATTTCAGGAAATTATCACTTTGCTGCAAGGAAAGAAGGAAAAGATGATGGTGCCACTACCTTTGCAGTGAAGGTTAAATAATGTCTGTAACGGAAAATTCCCTGGTGGTCCAGTGGTTAAGACTCTGCACACTCACTGCCGAGGACCTGGGTTCAACCTCTGGTCAGGGAACTAAGATCTTGCAAGCCATGCTAGGTGGCAAAAATAAACAAATAAATAAATGAAAATTTTTAAATGGCAATAATCTGTTTTAAAATTCTTAGAGGGAATTACCCCAAATAGGGGAAATAGACCATAGAAATGGTTAGAAGTTTCAGACCCGTGATTCTAATCAAGCTTATTTCAAAAGCATAAATCTTCTTTTAAATTCCTATTGTGGAATGTGAAAATATTTTAGTTTTTACAGATAGTCACCATCTGTATCTTTGTAATATATTGAATTCTTGAGATTTACCAAACTTTGATATACAGAAAGCAAAAAATAGCTCCTCCCCCAAGTTCTTGTAAAAAGTGGGAATAGGTTCAATAAATGGGGGACTGGACCTTTTCTCAGCATAAATAGGCTTCTGTCAAAAAAAATTTGCAAACTTCTGATTTTGATGGGCTTAAAGTGACCAGAAAGCATCTTCCTAAGTGTATCTTTCAGAGTTCAGGAAGGAGGTACTTGAATCATATTCTGGCATGTCCCATGTGCCCTGGGGACCATGGACCTCACTCATTTTGCAGTAGTGAAGCAGCAGAGTAAAAAACGGCAGTGGTGATATGCCATTCAAAATATTACATGCCCTGGATTTTCATAATGGTTCTGGCAAAGGTAAGTGATTTGCCAAGAAAAGCCTTTCTATGCCATGTTGAAAAGGCTGTGGAGTAATTTTGTAGCCTCTTTCTTAGCTTGAAAGTAGCACCCACCCCACCCCAAACTCTTGATCTTTAAATATGTTACACAAGAAGCCTTCCTCCACCTGAACTTGGAACCACTTAATGGAATTCTGTCCATAGAAGTTGAAGAACTGACTCTCATCCTTACTGTCTTCCATTAGGAAAAGCCATCCTTTTCCCAACTGGTTCTTTCAACACTCTCTAGACCCAAGTGCAGATGACCATTGACATGAGTGCCCCTCACCCTCATCTTTAGCGAATCGGGAGCAGCATCTTGTCAAGCAGCAGCAAAAGGTACATAAAATCTCACTGTCAAGTTTCACCCAAACTGAGAAAGGGTGGACTGTAAAACTTGCTCTAAAAATAATGTGTCTGGATATTGGCCACCATCTTAAGGCTCTTCCTCTCCAGGCCTTCTCCCCATAAAAATCCAACGTGGCTTTCAGCAAGTTTAGCCTGGAAATAAAATCCCCTCACTCCATCAAGAAATAGCTCCAAACTTAGAGTGCATGCTCAAAATATTCATGATGAAATCATAATCCTATATTTATCGTCTTTTGGATTGTGTATGAAATTCTGTTTCCCATGGTGTTTGTAGTTGAAAGGGGCAGGCGTAGAAAGCAGGCTCAGAGAATGACCCAGAGACCATTAGCCTCAAGGAAATGCTGTTTCTCATCATAGTGAACTGGATGGTGGTAGGACATCCTCTCTCGTCTCTAAGCCCTACCTCTGCCCCAGAGTCAGCTCTCCTCCCCAGCCCATTCCCAGACGGTCCCTGGTTTACTGGCTGTGTCTCAGCACCCACGGAGCGTGAACTGGCCTTCCCAGAAGGAAGTGGAGAGTGGGTGCTTAAGATCACCCTCCCGTCCTTCTGACCTTTCCTGTCCTTTAGACTTCCTCCCCATTTTCACTGAGGGAGATGGTGTGGATCTTAATAGTCGGAATCTGATGATTCTCTCCATGACTGGGGGTCGAGGGCCCCAGGCAACAGCACACTTGCAAAAAGCTTTTACTTCTCACCCGGGCAGTGGTGCAGGCTGACGGGTCTCTGGCCACTGCCATCCTGGCAGATCCGCGGGGTAGGGAAGAGAAAATTTTCCATTCACAGACCCCATCTGTCTTGGAGATCTTATAGAAGGTCTCTGCAGATCCCACCGGAATGCGAACCAGGTCCTTGTGCTGTCCCTCCAGGGCGTGGCTGGGTGCATGCAGCGTGTAGCCCAGGGTGTGTTTGGAGGACTGCTTTCGTCGCAGACACTGGATTCTCAAGACATTCTGAAAGGCCTTTTTAAACTCTTGACTGGAGCATGGGTATATAATGGGGTTGATGCAGCTGTTTAGGTAACCGAGCCAAAATGCTATTTTAAAAACGGTTTCTGAGGGCCTGAAATCAGGAAAGAAAGACCCTGGAAGAAAACACAAGAGATTCATACATGTTATTTGCAAGTCAATGGGCCACTTGGCTATGAAAATAAAGCAAACTCTTCAACAAACACCTTTATCGTATCTCGAAAAAGCTCCAAATGATCCCAAATGCATTTGAGTTTTCACATTTGACTGATCACATCCTTGATAATATCCTCAAAAGCCATTCACACTTGGTCCACATGGGCAATATCATTTACGGGAAAAGACCCAAAGGGTAGGGCTGCACTGGTTCTGAGTGATGAACTATCACTTGATGTCCACTAGGAAACTTTAAATCATGAAAACATGAGATAGAGGCTGAGTCTACATATGCAAATTGTTTTGCCTGAATTTAAAACTAAGTTGAAATTCATCCAAACATTCATATTAAAATAAGATCACCTGAATTGTTCTTTTGTTCTTTGATGCAGTATTATATGGGCTTCCCAGGTGGCGCTAGTGGTAAAGAACCTGTCAAAGCAGGAGACATAAGAGAGGAAGAAGGCATGGCAACCCAATCCAGTATTCTTGCGTGGAGAATCCCACGGACAGGGGACCCTGGCAGACTACAGTCCATAGGGTTGCAAAGAGTCGGACATGAGTGAGCAACTGAGCATACATGCAGTATTATACAAATACAGCCTAAATATTAATAATTTGAATCTTTTTCTCTCCTGAATGTTGGAGTAGTATTTTCTAATGAGAATTTCAAATTTACAAACTAATTATTGGCTTTGTCAACTTTGACCAGTGATTTTTTTTCTCTGATGATGCCTTTTGACGTTGCAGTATACTCACCTGCTCAAAATACTCCAATAGCAGCCAAATGTTTCTTAAGAGCTTGACATGCAGGGTCTTTTCCAGTGCTAAACCTACTCTAGCTTTCTAACATTAATACTTCCACGGTAAACAGACACACTTCAAAATTTTCTCCAAGTCACTGCTCATTTTTTGGGGGTCCAGATGTCCAAAATGACCTTTATTGTCCTCTTTACCTACTCAAGTCATCCTTTACCTTATCCAGCAGGAATCAAGTTTCAGGTCTCTTTATGTCTTACATAATAACTCTCTCATAGCTCCTGGAGGCAAAATGGCAAAACCAAGTTATCTTAATGTGGGAACAGTGTTAAAGTGTTAGTTGCTCAGTTGTATCCTACTGTTTGTGATCCCACAGATTGTAGCCCACCAGGCTTTCTGTCCATGGAATTTTCCAGGCAAGAATACTGCAGTGGGCTGCCATTTCCTTCTCCAGGGGACCTTCCCAACCTTGGGATTGAACCAGTGTCTCCTGCATTTCAGGCAGATTCTTTACCACCTGAGCCACCAGGGAAGCGCCATACGAACAGTCTTAGAGGTTATTTTATTCAATTACTCAATTTCCAAATGAAAAAAAAAAAAACAATGATTAAAGTGGTTGTCACAAACTTAATAGCTATGTACTAATACAGTGATAGATAAAGAGATATAGAACTGCTAGCCCAGTGTTATTTATTTTCTGCACAATTTCTTTCTTTTGTCTCAGCCTCATAAAGATTTTGATTTTATGTCTTTCTTTTTCTCTCTGCTCTAGAGACCCATCAGAGTCACGACAACCTGATGGATAGGCTTAAAAATCTACTCTGGCAAACACTGCCCTGAAATTTAGCAGAGAATCTCATAAATATAAACAAAGAGTAAAGTTAAATATTGCGGAACCAAAGAAGGCAAAATGGTATAATGATTGATGAGAGTATTTTTTGTCTCTGAAGCATATTCCCTGTTAAATTCAATGTGTCTCAAAGAAATTAAAACACATACAGGCACATACAGAGATGATGGTTGTTAACTGGGAAAGTATTATCCTTTATCTCCAAAGCTTTTAACATTTTCCTATAGTTATAATACAATGTACTCATATTGAGTGTCTGGTTTGAGCCAGGCTCTATACTAAACAGTCTACATAAATTTAATTATCATTAGTAACATCAAGAGTCATATGATTCCTACTGTATAGCACAGGGAAGTCTACTTAATACTCTGTATGGGAAAATATCTATATAGGAAAAGAATTTACAAAAGAGTGGATCTATGTAAAACTGATTCACTTTGCTGTACATTTGAAACTAACACACTATATAAATCAACTATTAATGTATTCTAATAAAAATAAAAGTTATATGATTCAGATCAACATCCCCATTTTACAAATTAAGAAACTGTGATTTAATGAGATTAAATAATTCAACTAAAGTCACACAGGCAGAGGGTCAGCTGGGATTTGAAATTGGGAAGTCTGACTTTAGAGCCTATGTTCCTTTATCATATCTGAAAATACATTAGAATAATGCATATCTAGGAAATGAGGATGATATATGGAGAATAAAAAAGGGTATAGTTGGGGGAGTTAAACTAGAAAGATGGTTTCTCAAACTTAATCTGAGAGGTGAAAAAAGGCAGCTAATATGAACATGAATGGTGATTCTTGTGAATGTGGTCAGTTCCAGAAAAATCCATCTTAATTATGATGCCTATATGTTGTTCCATATTTCTTCCAAATAGCAACCGTGACAGGATTAAGGGGACTCTTCTCTCAAGGCAGGACTTGGGTTGGGCTTAACGAGGATATATGAGCAGGGCATGCCCCAAATTATCTTGTCTGGGAATTTCACTCTTCTGTAAATCAGCTAGAGAGGGGAGTGTGTGTTCCTTATTTGAAGAATTTAAGAGAAAAAGAAAAAAATAGGTGAATTCTGACGCTATTGAGATGATTTCAGATCCTTGGAGTTTCCCATAATTCCTTCAGGGACACTGTATTCACAGAGTCCTGTTCTGCATAAAGACATCGCAACATTTCCTTTCAGTCCATTTCCCCTTATTCCTCTTCCCTCCTTTGAAGTCTCCTTACAGCCAAGCTACTCTGGCCTTCCTGTTGTGTCCACAGCTTCAGAGATAAATATCGGTCCTTTCCCTCAGGTGCCCTGCTCAAAATACCCATTTCCTGGTGGCAGCTGAGGCATAGGAAGAGAAAGGTGAAAGTGTAAACGTGTTAGTTGCTTAGTCACATCAGACTCTTTGCGACCCCATGGACTGCAGCTGACCAGGCTCCTCTGTCCACGGAATTCTCCAGGCAAGGATACTGGAGCGGGTAGCCATTCCTTTCTCCAGGGCATCTTCCTGACCTAGGAATTGAACCCGGGTCTCCTGCATTGCAGGCTGATTCTTTACCATCTGAGCCACCAGGGAAACCCGTAGGATGAGAAAGGAGATGGTTAAAATGAATTTACACCTAGATTTTAAAGACAGTCCTGTTTTAACCATGCAGAAATACTGTCTTGCTAATTATAGCAAATCTCTTGATATTGGCTTTTAAGACAGTGAATGGGTGATTCTTCTGGATCAGAGGCTCTCCCATAAATGAACCATTTGGTTTATCCCATCAGATGTGTGACAACACCTATATGTGTCTAAACCTAGCATGATGTGCCCATGCACAATCTGACAATTCCACAGAGGCAGGTCATGGGACCCATTTCTCCTCCCTGCAGTCTTTCATCCTCCCTTCCAACTGGGGTTTTAGAAAAGGCAGAGGAACCAGAGATCAAATTGCCAACATCCGCTGGATCATCGAAAAAGCAAGAGAGTTCCAGAGAAACATCCATTTCTGCTTTATTGACTATGCCAAAGCCTTTGACTGTGTGGATCACAATAAACTGTGGAAAATTCTGAAAGAGATGCAAATACCAGACCACCTGACCTGCCTGTTGAGAAATCTGTATGCAGGTCAAGAAGCAACAGTTAGAACTGGACATGGAAGAACAGACTGGTTCCAAATCAGGAGAGGAATACATCAAGGCTGTATATTGTCACCTTGCTTATTTAACTTATATGCAGAGTATATCATGAGAAATGCTGGGCTGGAAGAAGCACAAGCTGGAATCGAGATTGCCGGGAGAAATATCAATAACCTCAGATATGCAGATGACACCACCCTTAAGGCAGAAAGTGAAGAAAAACTAAAGAGCCTCTTGATGAAAGTGAAAGAGGAGAGTGAAAAAGTTGGCTTAAAGCTCAACATTCAGAAAACGAAGATCATGGCATCTGGTCCCATCACTTCATGGCAAATAGATGGGGAAACAGTGGAAACAGTGGCTGACTTTATTTTTTGGGGCTCCAAAATCACTGCAGATGGTGATTGCAGCCATGAAATTAAAAGACGCTTACTCCTTGGAAGGAAGGCTATGACCAACCTAGACAGCATACTAAAAAGCAGAGACATTACTTTGCCCAAAAAGATCCATCTAGTCAAGGCTATGGTTTCTTCAGTAGTCATGTGTGGATGTGAGAGTTGGACTATAAAGATAGCTGAGTGCTGAAAATTTGATGCTTTTGAACTGTGGTGTTGGAGAAGACTCTTGAGAGTCCCTTGGACTGCAAGGAGATCCAACCAGTCCATCCTAAAGGAGATTAGTCCTGGGTGTTCATTGGAAGGACTGATGTTGAGGCTGAAACTCCAAAACTTTGGCCACCTGATGCAAAGAGCTGACTCATTTGAAAATACTCTAATGGTGGGAAAAATTGAGGGTGGGAGGAGAAGGGGACGACAGAGGATGAGATGGTTGGATGGCATCACTGGACATGAGTTTAGGTAGACTCCGGGAGTTGATGGTGGACAAGGAGGCCTGGAATGCTGCAGTTCATGGGGTCGCAGAGAGTCGGACATGACTGAGCAACTGAACTGAACTGAACTGGGTTTCAGAGAAAGACTCCTAACTGTGTTTCCTTCAAATGCTTTCCAAAAGTTAAAAGACAGTACAGGGCTTCTTTCCAAACTTCTTCATATTATTCACATATTTTTTAAATTTTCACTTATTTATTTATTTGGCTGTGTTGAGTCTTAGTTATGGCACTCAGGATCTTCATTGCATCATGTGAGATCTTTCGTTGCACCCCATGGACTCTCTAGCTGTGGCACATGGGCTTAGTTGCTCCAAAGGCATGTGGGATCTTAGTTTCCTGACCAGGGATCCAATCTGAGCCTCCTGTGTTGCTAGGCAGATTCTTAGCTACTGGACCACAGAGAAGTCCCTTATTCACATCTTTAGATCTCTTTCTTCCCTTCATTTTTCCTCTCTAGGAAGAGAAGATTAAGCTGTGTCATCAGGCTTGGAAAGAGCTGTTGTTTCGTGGTCCCCATCAGGGTGCTCTCATCTCAGGATCCCTTCCTCTGCTCAGGCATCATCTTTTCTGAATTCCTCACAATTTCTTTTCCCAACCTCACTTTCTTCTTGATTATGATGATGTTTTTTAGATCAGGAAGCTTGATCACAATTTTCTTTGTTGTCCACCTATCATGGCATGGAGAACCGGTGTTGAACCTGCCTGGTTTAGGGACAGACGTCTCTGGATCCAATCACTAGGATGAAAACTCCCTTTTAGTGAGAACCATGTCAGTTCTGCTTGCTCATAGAGCTCCAGAACCCAGCACAATGCTGGTGTTTCCAAGTTGTTGTTTAGTCGCTAAACTGTGTCCAACTCTTTGAAACTCCATGAACTGTAGCCTGCCAGGCTCCTTTGTCCATGGGATTCCCCAGGCAAGAACACTGGAGTGGGTTGCCATTTCCCCCTCCAGGGAATCCTCCCCACCCAGGGATCGAATCGGTGCCTCTTGCATTGTCAGGTGGATTATTTACCACAGAACCACCGAGGAAAGCATCCTCCTAATTTTTGCTGAATGAATTGCTGAATGAATTTCTTGACTGACTGACTGAATAATCCTCCCTGTCCTCCCCATCACTGCTTCATAGTGTGGCCTGGCTTCTTCTCTGCCTTACAGCCATGGCCCTTATTTCTCATCATGCCCCTGCCTTCCTTCTGTTGTCTCTTTCATTTTGGCAGAGTTTCTAGCCTTGACCAGACGGACATTTGTTGGTAAAGTAATGTCTCTGCTTTTCAATATGCTATCTAGGTTGGTCATAACTTTTCTTCCAAGGAGTAAGCGTCTTTTAATTTCATGGCTGCAGTCACCATCTGCAGTGATTCTGGAGCCCAAAAAAATAAAGTCTGACACTGTTTCCACTGTTTCTCCATCAATTTCCCATGAAGTGATGGGACCAGATGCTATGATCTTTGTTTTCTGAATGTTGAGCTTTAAGCATACCTGGTATCTAATACTCTAGTTTTTCTCACCATGCTCTACAGGAGGAGCCAGGCATTTGAATTACCCATAACTGCACGGGGTCTCCTATTTCTCTTGTCATCATAGGTATGCTGGGCACTTCAACAATTTCTGTTCAGACTCTGCTGCAAGAAACACAAACAGCTTCCGGCTTAATTCCCGGAACTCCTCCTCTTGCAGGTCGGGTCATCCCTTGCATGTGAATTTGCTTCACTGAATTCCCGAGCTTTGGAAAATCCCCAAGCCTCTAGAGACTCTTCCATGCACTGAGTTTCCTCCACGATTAGGTCCTGCTGCAAAATTTCTGACTATTTTCGGGTCCCTCCAAACACTCTTATTGACTAAAACTTGGCCAGACTGAGACGGGAAGAGCCTGAGTTTATCCCCTCAACACCATCTACATCTTCACCCTTGGAGATTCACTATCCTCCCTTCCATTGTTGAGGGCTGCAGATACCAAGGAGTAATTGAAACTGATCATTTCAAAAGATGCGGTTAAGTCTCACTCGATGTCCTCTCCATTGGAAGCATTTCGCTTTTGGTTTTTGATCTGGAGCTCATCTGTAGGCTTATTGCGGAAGATACCAGGACCCATCCCAGTGAAGGCTACACTATAGTCACATTTTAGCTACAAAGTTACAGCAAAGTTTGCTCTCAATGGTCCCCATAGAAAGAAAACTATTTTCCTGCCAATACTGGACTCCTAAGTGTGTTTTATCCACCAGTGTTCCAGTTCTCTCTAAAATACATGAGGATAAAAATGGAGTTCTCAGGAGAGGGTGGGATGAACTGAAAAAGTAGCATTGACATATATACACTATCAAGTGTAAAACAGATAGCTAGTGGGAAGCTGCTGTATAGCACAGGGAACACAGCCTGGTGCTCTGTGATGACCAGAAGGGGTGGGATGAGGCGGGGGGAGAGAGAGACAGGCTCAAGACGGAGGTTGTTGTTCGGTTGCTCAGTCTCATCCGACTCTTTGCGACCCCATGGACTGCTGTATACCAGGCTTCCCTGTCCTTCACTATCTCCCAGCATTTGCTCAAACTCATGTCTGTTGAGTTGGTAATGCCATCCAACCATCTCATCCTCTGTCACTCCCTTTTCCTCTTGCCCGCAGTCTTTCCCAGCATCAGAGTCATTTCCAGTGAGTTGGCTCTTCACATCAGGTGGCCAAATGAAGCTTCATCTTCAGCATCAGTCCTTGTAATAAATATTCAAGGTTGATTTCCTTTAGGATTGACTGGTTTCAACTCTTGGCTATCCAAGAAGGAGGGAAGATGTACATATATACATAGGGCTGATTCACACTGTTGTATAGCAGCAACTAACACAACATTGTAAAGCAATTTTCCTTCAATTAAAAAATTAAAAAAACCCAGAAGTTCTCAAATTCTAACTCAGCACTGATAATTAGAAGGTGCCTCTTGAGTTCAGCTCCTGTTGAATCAGGGGGACTTGGTACAGAAGTTGGAAGCCATGAATCAGTCTTCTTTGTTCTAGCCTTCCAACTTCTACACTTAGTTTCACCTACCTGAAAACTTGACATCTTAATGACAACTTTGAGAGATATCAGGTTATGACAAGCTTTAATTAGCTGGAGTCACAGGATGTTAGAATGTGAAGAGTGGCAGAAACTAGGAAACCTAGCAAGCACTGTCAACCCCTCCATAACAGATGAAAAGTGTACAGTGGAGAAGGGAAAGTGGTTTCCAAAAAACTGTCTGCTCGTCTGTGGGCCAGAGACCCAGAATCTGCTCAGTTTCTTCTCCTGATTTGCTGGGCCATTTGGCAACTGCATGATGGCATGGGAAGTATTGATGGCGATATGTCCAGCTGTGGTCATAGAATGACAACAGATTTTGCAGAGATAATGAGAAAGAAGGGGGAGGAGAGCAGTGTCATCAATAACTACACTATTTAAAAGTTGCAATGTTCAGACACTGGAAAGGAGAACAGTGGGTGATGGTCTTGGAAGGGCTCATGAAGCGTATCACATTTAGAAAACTGGAGTTTAAATGACTTTAATTAAAAAAACATGGACACCCAAGGAGAAGCTAATGTTAGGTGGCCATGGGAGAAAATAACCCTTAATTGTTTCTCTTTGTCCAACCAGCAGTCTCTCCATGTGTGTGGTACCAGTCCAGTGTGACTGGTACACATCCAATGAATAGGGGAGAGACACAAGCTGTTACATAAACAGGTGGCCAGTTCCCTAGGCCAAGGAACTCCAGTGCCAAGCAGTATTCAAGCCAGATGGGTTGGCATCTTCTGGCCACGAAGACAGTTCTTGCCCCATTGAGCTAAGTCCGAAAAAAAAGTTGTTGGAATCAGAGTATAAGCACAGACTCAAGCTCTTTGTCACCCGGAGTCCACCAGGTGCTCCACATTGGGTGGCTGATTTGGCTGTGTCACAGTGACTTGCCTGAGCCCTTCTGGGGTTCATCCAGGGGCCACCCTTGTGCAATTCTCAGCCAGACAAGAATCTTTAAGTTAGCTCCCTGGAAAAATGGACAGAAATCTCTAAGAATACTGCCAGATTAACTGCAAACCCTGGGCTCTTGACCCAAGATCCATGAAGACTTCCCATGAAATGAAATGCAGTCTTTGTATGAACAGAGATTCATTTTCTGGAGAAGAAGACTTCAGCTTCTATCAGCTACTCACAGTGGTCTTGGAGACCAAAGTTATGGCCAAGCCTACCTCCCAGGTGCTGAGCAAAAGTGGTACCTCTGCCTGGTGCACTTCACTTAGCCTATATTTGTGCATGCTCAGTCATGTTTGACTCTTTGCCACCCCATGGACGGTAGCCCGCCAGGCTCCTCTGTCCATGGATTTTTCCAGGCAAAAATACTAGAACGGGTTACCATTTCCTACCAGGGAATCTTTTCCATCCAGGGATTTAACCCCCATCTCTTGCATCTCCTGCATTGGCAGGCAGATTCTTTACCACTGAGTCACTGGGGAAGCCCCCACTTAGCCTATAAATCCTGATAAGAGCATCCAGCTTATAATCATGACAAAAAGATGTCAGTTCAACTCCTCTTTAGAAGGACTTGCTCTTTTCTTCTCCTAGTTAATTGGGACTTAAAATAGCCTCTAAGGACAGTCACATGATTGCTCCCTGGAAAGAGTTAACTGCTGGCCTTTTCTGAGCTTTCTGGGGGAAGCTTAAATAATAGTTAGGGTGAGGAAGGATGGCAGTATGGGAAGGTGCAGTGAGTAGGGGAAAAGATGCACATTGTGTGCAGGGTACAAATGGAACAGAACAAACCTGGAGCACTGTGGGGACCAACTGTGGATGGGAGAGTTGCCCTTTTTCTCATTTTCTGGGGACCAGGGTATATCGGCCATGGTTACTATTGTCAAGGGCTTCCCAGGTGGCGCTAATGGTAAAGAACCCGCCTGCCAATGCAGGAGACTAAGAGACATGAGTTCAGTCCCTGAGTGGGGAAGATTCCCTGGAGGAGGAAATGGGAACCCACTCCAGAATTTTTGCCTGGAGAATCCCTGTGGACAGAGGAGCTTGGCGGGCTACAGTCCATGGGGTCACAAACAGTGGGACAAGACTGACTTAGCATGCACACTGTTGTCAAGAACCACTGCTCCACCCAACCCTGATGGGTAAAAAGGTCACCTGGGGAGAGGTTTTCTCATACTTCATACTTCTGCAAGTGGAAGGCATTCTTTATGGGCTCCTTCTGGCTGTGTAGTGTGTAGCTCTGCAGAATCAGGGGTTTTATCCTGGATGAATCCAAGCTGCTTGAAGTAAAGCTCTTTAAGGGTGTCTCTCACCAGTTATCAAAGCCCCAAACAGCATTTCTCCTTGTAGAAAAGAGCACCGTGTCTCCAAGAACATGCATGCTTGTCCCAAGATAACTCAGGAAAGAATGACCAGCTAGACCAGGGCTAGACTCATCAGGTACACTTCCCTCAAAAATCTTGTTATTGTCTGTTTAAAATTAATACATAATCTAAGCACTTTCAACAGATGGCAAGATTTTTCCTTCTCCTTTACTTAGTGAAATATATTTTGATTCAGGAAAACAACAGTAATTAAGTCATCATGTTCTGGTTTTTAAATAATTATTTGTTTATTTTTGGCTGTGCTGGGTCTTCACTCCTGCGTGGGCTTTTCTCTAGTTGCGGTGACCAGGGGCTACTCTCCAGTTCTGGTGCACAGGCTTCTTATTGCGGTGGCTTCTCTTGTTGTAGAGTATGGGCTCTAAGGCACACAGGGTTCAGTAGTTGTGGCTCCTGGGCTCTGTTTTGCAAGTAAGATCATCTATACCATTTTTCTAGAAATATGTATTAAAATATATTTGTTTTCTCTTTCTGACTTATTTCACTCTGTATGACAGACATCCATGACCTACTGTATAGCTCAGGGAATTCTACTCAATGCTTTGCGGTGACCTAAATAGGAAGGAAATCTAAAAAGAGGGGTTATATGTATACAGACAGCTGATTCACTTTGCTGTACAGTAGAAACTAATACAACATTGTAAGGCAACTACACTTCAATAAAAATTGATTAAAAAAAAATCTATCTTCAACTTTGCATTCAACACATTTGAATCAGTCCTAATGAGGTGGATGAAGCTAGAGCCTATTGTAAAGAGTGAAGTAAGTCAGAAAGAGAAAGACATATATTGTATAGTAACACATATATATGGAATCTAGAAAGATGGTACTGATGAACCTACCTGCAGGGCAGCAATGAAGATGCAGAAAGACAATAGACTTGTTTGACACAGTGGGGGAAGGAGAAGGTGGGATGAATTGAGAGAGTGGTGTGGAAATGTAAACATCACCATATGTAAAATCGAGAGCCAGTGGGAATTTGCTGTGTTACACAGGGAGCTCAACCTAGTGCTCTGTGACAACCTAGAGGGATGGGATAGGTGGGAGATGAGAGGGAGGTTCAAGAGGAAGGGGACATATGTATACCTGTGGCTGATTCATGTTGATGAATGGCAGAAACCAATACAATAGTATAAAGCAAACATCAATAAAAAATTAAAGAAAAAAGGTTGTGTTCAAAATCCAGCTCATCCACAAGCCCCTCCTTCTTCATAGTCTAACCTGTCTTCTCACTGTCTCCCCTAATGAGTCAATCTAATAGCACTCATCACCATCTTCTATACTTATTCTTTTTTTTTTTGTCCCTTCCCTTAAATATGAACTCCTCAAAGGCATAGATTTTTATCTTTACATTTCACTGCTAAGTCCTCAATGCCAACAGTTTGTAAGCTCACAACAAATATATGTTGAATAGATAAGACAGTCGATCTTTATTTTCAGCGTCTCTTTAAGGACACATACTTCTTATCCTTCATTTAATCTCCATCAGTGTCGAACGCATCCTCGATAAATGTGTATGGAANTCAATGCCAACAGTTTGTAAGCTCACAACAAATATATGTTGAATAGATAAGACAGTCGATCTTTATTTTCAGCGTCTCTTTAAGGACACATACTTCTTATCCTTCATTTAATCTCCATCAGTGTCGAACGCATCCTCGATAAATGTGTATGGAATCAATGGATGACATTTGCCAATGGAAAAAAAATGACATTTTGAATAAAACTTGGGCTTCAACTACTAACAGCTGGAAATACGCTTTTAAATGGAGAAAGAGAGCCTGTCTAAACTCACATTCCAACACTTTATATCTTCCCGATCTGTAAGACACTCATATTTACATGAAAATAAAACCATTCTACAAATAATTGGATACAGCTAAGTTGCAGGCACTTCATAAAATGATTACTTCCAGTACTTATAAAGACATTTTATAGGGTCCTGTAGGAAAGGTCGGAGCCTGTAATTAATATGTGATAGTCATCAGCAGTCTCTCATATTTGCGATGTTTGTGGTCCAAACACTACAAATCCAAACCAGTGACAGAAACAACCAAAATCGGTCACCCAGGGAGGAAGCACAGGAGCTTTTTGGGGTGGTGTCTCTTCACTCTCAGCTTATAGGCTACAGCAGGCTCCATTCCATCAGGGACATGGGAGCTGGCTGGTGGTTATATAGTAAGAGGTGGACAGGGGAGCTGGCAAGGACTGACAGTAAAGCTATAGAATCTGGGGACTTCCCTGGTAACCTGGTGGATAAGAATCTGCCTGCTAGTGCAGGAGACATGGGTTCGATACCTGGCCCAGGAAGATCCCACATGCCTCAGAGCAACTAAGCCTGTGTGTCACTACTACTGAAGTCTATGCACCTAGAGCCCATGCTCCGCAACAAGAAAAGCCACTGCAATGAGAAGCCCA
The DNA here is from genome assembly GCA_006410635.1 of Cephalophus harveyi. Taxonomy (NCBI): domain Eukaryota; kingdom Metazoa; phylum Chordata; class Mammalia; order Artiodactyla; family Bovidae; genus Cephalophus; species Cephalophus harveyi. The sequence goes on from SJYT01037325.1 coordinate 83,340, forward strand.
TGCAATGCAATGAAAAGTAGTCCCAGTGGCCACAACTAGAGAAAGTGTGTGCACAGCAATGAAGACCCAGCACACACACACACAAAGATATGGAATCTAAGTTCTTTAGACAAGTCCCTACTTGGAAATGATAACCCCAGGTCCTTTCACTGGCCACCAGGTCACTCAGAGGCATGTTCGCTAATATTGTAGCCATCCTCCAGGAGTATCATCTAACTCTGCTCAAGGTAGAATATAACTAGCACTTTGGTCTCCACTCACAGCTCCTGATCGTTCCCCTCCACTGCCTGGGCTATGACAGGGGTGCGGGTGGTCTTTGAAGCCCCTGCTACTGCTTCTAGCCCTAGACTCAAGCTGGGCCAGGCCAGCAGAGTGCCTGACCTCCATTCAAAGCGGATGTTAGTCAAACTGACATAACATATATGCATAGGCATTTTGATAGCTTATTTTCCAAAATAAAAGGTGATTTCACGGAACCTGTTATATGGCTTCTAAACACAGCTAGGAAAAAAAACAACTTTAAAATGCAGGAAACTTTACTTTTTAATTTTAAAAGGCAATAGAGTATAATACTGTTTTGATTAGAGATCTCCTTGAAAAAAAAAGAACTGATCATGTCTCCATCTTTCATAATAAATGCAATATTGAGAAAGCTCAGTTTTGCTTGCAAGGGGACATGCTCATTCTTTTCAAATGTAACCCAAGCCTTTGCAGTCTTAACTGAGAACTGTCTGATACTCTAAGGGGGAAGATAGAGGTCAGGGACATTCATTCATTTCCATGGCTTCAATTTCTTTTTTGCTTTGATGAATTCTCCAATCTTCATCCTGAGACCATATCTGGCTCCTGAACTCAAGTTCTGCATATACAACTATTAACAGACATCTTTCTTTTGTGTGTGTGTGATGTGGAGCATTTTTATAGGCTTTATTGAAATTTTTTACAATGTTGCTTTTGTTTTATGTTTTGTTTTTTTTTTGGCCACATATAGGCATGTGGGATCTTAGCTCCCCAACCAGGGGTAAAAACTGCACCCCCTGCATTGGAAGGTGAAGTCTTAACCACTGGAGCACTAAGGAAGTCCCCAGGCATCTTTCTTGGTTTGCCCAAACCATCGCATCCTTAACACAAAAAAACTGAACTCATTATTTCTCACAAAACCTATTCTTTCTTTTCTGCTCCATCCTCAGCAGATGTACCCCTCCTCCTGAGTTGTCCCAGCCAGACACCCACTGTCATCCTCAGTTCTTCACTCTCCCAACTCTTCCACTCCATCCACTCACCCAGTGCAGACCATGGAAACTTCATTCTCCTTGTCACCATCCATCCTATTTAAGCCACCATCATTTCTAGCTAGGACCCCATATCAGCCTACTAACTAGGCTTTCTGATTCTTGTCTCATTGCTTTATAACTTATCTTTAAAATGTAGCCAGAGAGAGTCTGAGAAAACAAACCTGATTTTACCTTCCTTGATTAAATCATCTCAGCGCCTCTTCAATGAATTCAAGGTCAAGCACAAATTTTGTACTAGGACTTATTAGGTTCATGGGTCTAGGAGAGTGAAAATCCACTTTGCTAGATAACTAGTTAGTAGAGTAAAATGAGCCAAGTGCCCATTCAAAGTCTCTAGTTAGTACTATGTCTTGTGTGCCTGCTCAGTCTTGTGTGACTCTTTGTGACTCCATGGACTGTAGCCTACCAGGCTCCTCTGTCCATGAGATTTCCCTGGTGAGAATATTGGAATGGGTTGCCATTTTCTCCTCCAGGGGATCTTTCTGACCCAGGGATCAAACCCTGGGTCAGAGACTCCTGAACTGGCAGGCAAGTCTTTGCCAGTGTGCCACCTAAAGTAGAAAATTATAAATAACAGGAATAACAGTGTGTAATTGTTAACTCAAGTGAGTGATAGGGCATTTTTGTTCCTGAGGATGTGGTTTGGTGTTATTGTGGTTGATATATGATGGCTTAATCCTAAGGAGCAAAGAGATGGTGTCCAGAAGGCAGCATGCCCACTAAAATCGCTTTTCAAGGCCAAGGAACAGAAACCACTCAAGAATTTCCAGCCATTCCTGTGGTATTGATGACAATGGTTCAGATAGATTTGCAAAATCTAGAAGGCCTGAGTTGAGAATAAAGATGCCTGAAAGAACACTTAGGAATAAATCTACCTAAGGAAACAAAAGACCTATATATAGAAAACTATAAAACTCTGATGAAAGAAATCAAAGATAACACAAATAGATGGAGAAATATACCATGTTCATGGATTGGAAGAATCAATATAGTGAAAATGAATATACTACCCAAAGCAATCTATAGATTCAATGCAATCCCTATCAAGCTACCAAAGGTATTATTCAAAGAACTAGAACAAATAATGTCACAATTTGCATGGAAATACAAAAAGCCTTGAATAGCCAAAGCAATCTTGAGAAAGAAGAATGGAACTGGAGGAATCAACCTGCCTGACTTCAGACTATACTACAAAGCTACAGTCATCAAGAGAGTATGGTACTGGCACAAAGACAGAAATATAGATCAATGGAACAAAATAGAAAGACCAGAGATAAATCCATGCACCTATGGACACCTTATCTTTGACAAAGGAGGCAAGAATATACAATGGAGAAAAGACAGTCTCTTTAATAAGTGCTGCTTGGAAAACCGGTCAACCACTTGTAAAAGAATGAAACTAGAACACTTTCTAACACCATATACAAAAGTAAACTCAAAATGGATTAAAGATCTAAATGTAAGACCAGAAACTATAAAACTCCTAGAGGAAAACATAGGCAAAACACTCTCTGACATAAATCACAGCAGGATCCTCTATGACCCACCTCTCAGAGTAATGGAAATAAAAGCAAAAATAAACAAATGGGACCTAATTAAACTTAAAAGATTTTACACAAAGAAGGAAACTATAAGCAAGGTGAAAAGACAGCTTTCAGAATGGGAGAAAATAATAACAAATGAAGTAACTGACAAAGAATTAATCTCAAAAATATACAAGCAACTCCTGCAGCTCAATGTCATAAAAATAAACAACCCAATCAAAAAATGGGCCAAAGAAGTAAACAGACATTTCTCCAAAGAAAACATACAGATGGCTAAAAAACACATGAAAAGATGCTCAACATCACTCATTATCAGAGAAATGCAAATCAAAACCACAATGAGGTACCATTTCACACCAGTCAGAATGGCTGCTTTCAAAAAGTCTACAAACAATAAATGCTGGAAAGGGTGTGGAGAAAAGGGAACCCTCTTACACTGTTGGTGGGAATGCAAACTAGTATAGCCACTATGGAGAACAGCGTGGAGACTCTTTAAAAAACTGGAAATAGAACTGCCATACAACCCAGCAATCCCACTGCTGGGCATACACACCATGGAAACTAGAATTGAAAGAGACATGTGTACCCAAATGTTCATCACATCACTGTTTACAATAGCCAGGACATGGAAGCAACCTAGATATCCATAGGCAGACGAATGGATAAGAAAGCTGTGGTATATATACACAATGGAATATTACTTAGCTATTAAAAAGAATGCACTTGAATCAGTTCTAATGAGGTAGATGAAACTGGAGCCTATTATACAGAGTGAAGTAAGTCAGAAAGAAAAACAGCAATACAATATATCAACGCATATATATGGAATTTAGAAAGACGGTAACGATGACCCTGTATGTGAGACAGCAAAAGAGACACAGATATAAAGAACAGACTTTTGGACTCTGTGGGAGAAGTCTCTTATACACATCTTGTGACTCTTTGTGACTCCATGGACTGTAGCCTACCAGGCTCCTCTGTCCATGAGATTTCCCTGGTGAGAATATTGGAATGGGTTGCCATTTTCTCCTCCAGGGGATCTTTCTGACCCAGGGATCAAACCCTGGGTCAGAGACTCCTGAACTGGCAGGCAAGTCTTTGCCAGTGTGCCACCTAAAGTAGAAAATTATAAATAACAGGAATAACAGTGTGTAATTGTTAACTCAAGTGAGTGNGCCAGTCCAGGTCTGATGCATGAGACAGGGTGCTCAGGGCTGGTACACTGGGATGACCCTGAGGGATGGGATGGGGAGGGAGGTGGGTGGGGGGTTCAGGATGGGGAACACATGTACACCCATGGCTGATTCATGTCAGTGTATGGCAAAAACCACAACAATATTGTAATTAGCCTCTAATTAAAATAAATAAATTAATTAAAAAAAAAGATGCCTGAAGGATAAACATGGAAAATGGTGAAGAAAAAGCAAGGACATCCTACTGTATAGCACATGGAACTCTGCTCAATGCTATGTGGCATCCTGGATGGGAGGGGGTCTGGGGGAGAATGGGCACATGTATACATATGGCTGAGTCCCTGTGCTGTCCACCTGAAACTATCACAACATTGTCAATCAGCTATATTCCAATACAAAATAAAAAGTTGAAAAAGCAAAGACAGAGACAAATGCCTTTCTTCTTGAAAAGAACTAATCCCTGGTGTATGGTGTGACTTTCTGTTCCCCAAACGAATCATGTTTCTAAGAAAGGTTGTTTCCCACTGCGGCTATTCACTTCTGAAATGCCCACCCAATATCTGCTCAAATTAAGTGATTCATTCAGAACACATCAGATAATCACAAGCAATATTTTTCTAGATTTTCTGTTTGGGACAGGAGTTTCCTTCAGCACTTTCAGCCCAGCTGACTTCAGTTTCCAGGCAAGTATTGAAGCAGCCTAACTTTTACCTGGCTTAGTTGTCAATCTATCTCTCTCATTCCCAGAAAAATTATCATTGGAAGAGAAGAAAGCTTCAACAGTCTGTTAACATGAAATCGTAATACTCATTGTTTTTGCTTATTCTGATTTGATTCTGGTGAGTTAGAAGTTAACTCCTGGCTTCTGGAGGAGAAGGGGATGACAGAGGATGAGATGGCTGGATGGCATCACTGACTTGATGGACATGAGTTTGAGCAAACTCTGGGAGTTGGTGATGGACAGGGACGCCTGGTGTGCTGCAGTCCATGGGGTCGCAAAGAGTCAAACACAACTGAGTGACTGAACTGGACTGGGCTTCCCTGGTGGCTCAGTGGTGAAGAATCCATCTGCCAATGCAAGAGACATGGGTTCGATCCCTCATCTGGGAGGATCCCACATGCTTCAGAGCAACTAAGCCAATGTGCCACAACTATTGAATCTGTGCTTTAAAGCCTGGGAGCTGCAACTGCTGCGCCCAGGTGCTGCAACTACTGAAGCCCACGCTCTAGGGTCTGTGCTCCACAGCAAAAGAAGCCACCGCAAGTTCATTCTGTACATCTGCATCTCCATTCTTGCCCTGCAAATAGGTTCATCTATATCATTTTTTCTAGATTCCATATATATGTGTTAACATATGGTATTTGTTTCTCTCTTTCTGACTTACCTCACTCTGTTTGAGTTGCTATAGAACACAGGGAGCTCAGCTCGGTGCTCTGTAATGACCTAGAGGGGTGGGATGGGGGAGGGGAGCAGCTGGGTGCCTCAGCTGTAAGGAATCTGCCTGCAATGAAGGAGCCACTGGAGATGTGGGTTTGATCCCTGGGTCGGGAAGATCCCTTGAAGGAGGGCAAGGCAACCTACTCCAGTATTCTTGACTGGAGAATCCCATGGACAAAGGAGCCTGGTGGCTACAGTCCATGGGGTTGCAAAGAGTTGAACACGACTGAAGTGACTTGGCATGCATACACATACATGCATCTATACTTAGATGTCTTGTAGGAATCTCAGTATTAATATGTCCCAAATGACACTCTAACTTGCTTGTCTTCTAGTATTCCTCATCTCTATAAAGAATATTTAACATTTATTTATGTGTTTGTGACAAAACATGGCAGTCAATTCTGATACCTTATTGATATCTCCAGTGGATTATACCTCCTAACATTGTCCAAGTCTTTGTACATCTCTGTCTCCACGGTCATGGGTCATGGCCTAATCCAAACTACCGCTATTTATCATCCGCATGACTCTACTCATTGGTCTCCTGCATGCATGTATCATCTCCTTTCTCTAGGATGATCTTTATGAAATTCAACTAACTCCTATTCTGTGACATCTCTGCCTGTATGTCTTAAGTACACTTGGATGAAATTCACTAACACTATCCATCAGGCCATATGATCTGGTCTTGCCTCTCCTACTCTGCCTTGCAGACCTTCCGCAACTCCTCCAATCACTGTTCTTCTCTCAACTTTTCACCCCAGGACCCTCACACCTGTTGTTTCATTTACGTATAATGTTTTCTCCACCTCCACCCCTTGGTCTTAGATTAAACTCTACTTCCTTAAGAAAACTGTCTGTGATATTTCTCCTCCCATCTGCACGCTCCAGATTTCACCTAGGAATTCTTTTGTTAAATGTGACCACAGCATCCTATGCTCTACATTCATAACTTTTTGCCACAATTGTTCTCATATGATAATGTGTGTGATGACTTGCTTAATATCTCTCCCTATATGCGTGCGTGCATGCTAAGTCAATATAGTTGTGTCAGACTCTGAGATCCTATGGATCATAGCCCTCCAGGCTCCTCTGCCACCTAAGAATCTCCTCTCTCTATATATTTCATCAATAGAGGATTTGGATATGATATATATACATTATTGATATTATGTGTAAAATAAATAACTAATGAGAACCCACTGTATGGCTTAGGGAACTCTACTCAGTGCTCTCTGGTGACCTAAATGGGAAGAAAATCCAAAAAAGGGGGATATATATATAACTGAGTTACTATGCTGTACACATTATAAAACTAACTAACACATTATAAAGCAACTATACTCCAATAAAAATTAATTTAAAAATAAATAATATTAAAAAATAAATTTCATCCAAATAGGGATTGTGCCTGGCACAGTATCAAACCCAGGGTTCGAACCTGGATGTTCCACATTGCAGGTAGATTCTTTACCATCTGAGCCACCAGGGAAGCCTGGTACAGTGTACATGCTACCGCATGACTCTACTCATTGGTCTCCTGCATGCATGTATCATCTCCTTTCTCTAGGATGATCTTTATGAAATTCAACTAACTCCTATTCTGTGACATCTCTGCCTGTATGTCTTAAGTACACTTGGATGAAATTCACTAACACTATCCATCAGGCCATATGATCTGGTCTTGCCTCTCCTACTCTGCCTTGCAGACCTTCCGCAACTCCTCCAATCACTGTTCTTCTCTCAACTTTTCACCCCAGGACCCTCACACCTGTTGTTTCATTTACGTATAATGTTTTCTCCACCTCCACCCCTTGGTCTTAGATTAAACTCTACTTCCTTAAGAAAACTGTCTGTGATATTTCTCCTCCCATCTGCACACTCCAGATTTCACCTAGGAATTCTTTTGTTAAATGTGACCACAGCATCCTATGCTCTACACTCATAACTTTTTGCCACAATTGTTCTCATATGATAATGTGTGTGATGACTTGCTTAATATCTCTCCCTATATGCGTGCGTGCATGCTAAGTCAATATAGTTGTGTCAGACTCTGAGATTCTATGGATCATAGCCCACCAGGCTCCTCTGCCACCTAAGAATCTCCTCTCTATATATATTTCATCAATAGAGGATTTGGATATGATATATAGACATTATTGATATTATGTGTAAAATAAATAACTAATGAGAACCCACTGTATGGCTTAGGGAACTCTACTCAGTGCTCCCTGGTGACCTAAATGGGAAGAAAATCCAAAAAAGGGGGATATATATATAACTGAGTTACTATGCTGTACAGCAAAAACTAACACATTATAAAGCAACTATACTCCAATAAAAATTAATTTAAAAATAAATAACATTAAAAAATAAATTTCATCCAAATAGGGATTGTGCCTGGCACAGTATCAAACCCAGGGGTCGAACCTGGATGTTCCACATTGCAGGTAGATTCTTTACCATCTGAGCCACCAGGGAAGCCTGGTACAGTGTACATGCTCAGTAAATATTCATGGATCATACTGACATTTCACTGAACACTTATTTTATGCCAGACTTGTTTTACTAGAAGATACTTATTTTATGCAAGATATTTCACTAACCTATCCCATTTAATTCTTCCTTATGACCCTATGTGAATACACTCTCACTCTCATTTCGCGGATGAAGAAATTGAGACTTAAGAAGTTTAATTCATGACTAAAGGACATGGCTGAGCTCAAATTCAAACCCAGCCCTGTTTGACACCAAAGCTTATGCTTTTAACCTTCAGATCACGCTAAGAGTCAATCTCTGCCTTGCTGGTTTTATAAGGAAAATAGTGTTCACTGCTACAATGCTCAACGTTCGAAACAAAACCAGTCATCTGAGTGGCCAAGGAAATTAATCACACATTTTATGCTCTATTTTTCAGAAAGCAGAGAAACGTATAATTCAAATCACTGAAAGAACAATAAATTCTTCCAAGTTAATAATTTTGTTTGTTCAAGTTGGACATGATTGGCCATGTGAAAAACTGTGAAGATTGTATTCTGTCAAAAAAAAAAAAACCTTTGACAAAACTCTGTTAATAAGGTAGGCTTAAAAAACAATCAGGTTAGATTAGGTCAGAACGTATGACTTGTCACTTATAAAAAAATTAGAGTTCAGGCCTAAAAAGAGAACTGGAATCTGTAGCTCTTGAATACAGAGTTCCTTAGGAGGGGAGAATGAAAATATTGGGTTGGCAAAAGTTTGTTCAGGTTTTTCCAAACTATGTTATGGAAAACCTGAACTGTTTGGTCAACTCAATAGTTACCACATTTACTGTGCTGCCTAAACATACTAGGGCCTGCTACCAACTTTTCAGAGCTACTCCTTGCTCCTAGAAAGGAAATCTTTCCACTGATAGGTCCACTGGTGAGGGCAGGTTTCTCACTTATTTGTGCCTCAATTTCCTCTTACTGGTAAGCATAGTGTCTGGCTGTAAGCACTGGCTGTGTGTTTGTGCTAAGTCACTTCAGTCATGTCTGACTCTTTGCAACCCCATGGACTGTAGCCTACCAGGCTCCTCTGTCCATGGGATTCTCCAGGCAAAAATGCTGGGTTGGATTGCCATTTTCTTCTCTGGGGGATCTTCCTGACTCAGAGATTAAACCAGGTGCTAGGCTGGGATGGGGTGGGAGGTGAGTGGGATGTTCAAGAGGGAGGGGACATATGTATAACTATGGCTGATTCATGTTGATGCATGGCAGAAACCAACACAATATTGTAAAGCAATTATTCTCTAATTAAAAATAAATTAAACAAAATAAACAAAAAACAATACAAAAATACCCAACCTGGTGCAGCAATACTAGTATTAAATAAAATAGAATCCAAGGCACAAGGCATTTCATGGGATAAAGATCTTACTTTATGTTGATAAAAGGCATACTTCCCAATAGAGCTATATTTATTGTATTTTATACACCAAAAGATATCATATATATATATATATACACACACAAATATGTATATTATACACACACAGAGCTTCCTAGGTGGCACTAGAGGTAAAGAACCTGCCTGCCAATGTAGGAGACAGAACAGATGCGGGTTTGATCCCTGGGTTGGGAAGATCCCCTGGAGTAGGAAATGGCAACCCACTCCAGTATTCTTGCCTGGAGAATCCCATGGACAGAGGAGTCAGGTGGGCTACAGTCCATAGGGTAGAAAAGAGTCAGATAAAACCGAAATGACTTAGCATGCATGCGCACGCACACACACACATACATATATATACATTAAAATGTTCTTGGAAAAAAATTGATAAAGGTATATTCATAGTAGAATGACTAAAATATAAACTCAGCAAATTATCTACTGATAATTTTTCAGTTGAAGAGTAAATAAAAACTAGTGACAGACAACTTAGAAAATACTGAAATTGAATTTTGTATAATTTTTATGTATTACAAAATACTCTTCTTTTGATTTTCTTCAATCATTTAATAAAAGTAAAAGTCATTCTTAATTCATAGTCATTAAAGAAAAGAAGCAGCTGTATCTGGCCCTTGGGCCACAGCTTGCTAATATCTAAAGGATTTTCCCCTCACTTTAAGGGGAATTTGTCTGATATCAGAAATATTTTTTTCGTTCCTTCCTTGATTATCAAAGATGTTTTTAATGAATAAAGATGTCTAAAAGTATAATTAATGAACAATGTTCTAGATGGCTTAGACAATGCAATGACAGAAAAGAAACGGGATATTAATATAATGGAAAAGATAACTTATTATTATTTGTTGCTTGGAAAACAAATAGTGTATTTATCTTAAAAATCACATTTCCTAGCTTTGACTACTAAAAAGACCTAGAAACTGTGATCAGTGCAGCTGAAATAAGCCTCTGACTAGATGGTGGCCTCAAACACTGTTTATCACTGAAAAGAATGAAGAATTCTTGGAGAAATCAGATCTGGGCAGGAAATGTATTAGCTACAAGAATGGTAGTCACAAGAGACCACGGGATTTTGGCAAGAGGAGTCAGAAACTAATCTGAAGAAACTGCCACTGGCCAAAGCGGGCATGATTTGAAGCTTGATAAGGATATTAAAAAGTATTAATCATCCCAATAAGGATTAATAATGGGTTTCAATCTGTAGGTCTGAATCAAGAATTTGACCTGCCTCTCTTATAAAATCTGTACCTCAATTAATCAAATAGTTGATGAGTGAAAGTTGGTCCTTTCAGATGTTTTCCAGCTAATAATAAATGAAGACAGAATGACAGAGAATAGAATAGAATGTAACTATTTTACAATCCTAATAAAAGCAAATTGATGAATCAAGACAGTGGTCATCATGATTGATAGAGTCCATAAACATTATGTACCTCCTGATGGAAGTACATCATCTAAACATTAATTTTAAAACAAACAAAAAACATGAGAAAACCTTTCAGTTCTAATGACCAATTTCCAGGAAACACAAGGAGAAAAGGAACATGACAACACAGAGAACACAGCAAAATCAAATCTATAGAAAACTGCTCGTTCAAATAAAATAACAATAAAACTTTCAAAGAAAAGGGAAAAAGAGAGATGAAGGGGGTAAAAGAAATTTACAGACATAAAACCAACCATAATATATGAATCTTACTTGGATCTTGATTGAAGCAAAGAGATTCTAATAGTGTTACAAGAAAATTGGAGAAATGTGAACCCTGGGTGGATATTTGAAAATAATTATTGTTGACTTTCTTCTTAGAGATGATAATGATATTATGGTTGCGTGTGTGCAAAGTCGCTACAATTGTGTTCTACTCTTATGTTGGACTGTAGCCTGCCAGGCTCCTCTGGCCATGGGATTCTCCAGGCAAGATTACTGGAGTGTGTTGACATTTCATCCTCCAGATATTATGGTTATGCATTTCAAAAACGAGTACTATATAGAGGTACCCAGTGAAAAATTTTCAGATGAAGCAATGCATTGTCTAGAATTTGCTTCAAAAAAATCTCCATGGAGTGGGGAATTTGAGTGAAACAGAAGTGTTTTACATACCTATTTAAAATTGTTAAAATTGGGGAATGGGTAGAGCAGCCTCATTACACAGTTCTCTCCACTTTTCTATTTATATTTGATAATTTCCCTGATAAAGTTTTTAAAAATTAAAAAGGAATGAAAGCTCATGGCTATCAAAAATTCACTTATTCCCTGGTTTTTGTACTTTTATCTGCAGTTCTAAGTTTCTTAATACTTTCTTAAGTGAGTTTTGCATTTCAAGTGAAGTTCAGTTCAGTTCAGTCGCTCAGTCATGTCCGACTCTTTGCAACCCCATGAATCACAGCACGCCAGGCCTCCCTATCCATCACCAACTCCTGGAGTTCACTCAGACTCACGTCCATCAAGTCAGTGATGCCATCCAGCCATCTCATCCTCTGTCGTTCCCTTCTCCTCCTGCCCCCAATCCCTCCCAGCATCAGAGTCTTTTCCAATGAGTCAGGGGAACCATACAAAGGGAAGATTAGAATGGACTTGGGTAGAAACACCAAGTTAGAAAGAGTGAGCAAAGATGAGGAGTCCCTGGAAATCTGGTGAAAGTGTTAGTCACTCAATTGTGTTTGACTATGACCCTATGGATTGTAGCCCAGCAGGCTCCTTTGTCCAGGGAATTCTCCAGGCAAGAACTGGAGTGGGTCACCTTCTCCAGGGGATCTTCTGGACCCAGGGATTGAACTGGATCTCCTGCACTGCAAGCAGATTCTTTACTGTCTGAGCCATCAGGCAAGCCCAGGAAATCCAGTGGTCATTTATACAATGATCATTGTATTTGATACAATGATAACTGCATCATTTAATAACTATATGAATATATCATTTGATACAGTGATAATTCAGCAGCCTTTACAATGTATGAGCCTTTACAATGATCAGAGGAAGCCTGGATACAGCTTTGCTTTTAAGGTAGACATAATCAGGATACATTGGAGAGGCTTATTCATGCACTGAGCCAATATTTATTATAGAGATGAGACTGGAATCTGGTGTGAAATGAAGAGTCATACTAGAGCATCAGTTCTCACAGCTCTCTTCCAAAGGGGCTGTAAGGTGGAAAATACATTCATAATAATACAAAGACATTTGCCTTTTCACTCTCATTTCACATAACATCTAGTGGAATGTTCCAGAGATGATGATGTGATGTGTATTATTGTGATAGATTGAATGCAGAAGCAGACATGAGGATTCAGCTGTTCTTTTTATAGCTAGATTTGCAAAGATGTAAAACAATATTCCTCTTTACACTATCTTTTCTTTTTTAATTTGGAAGATAAAGTTTCTTTTCACAAAAATAGGTTATGTCAACATGTGATAGGTTTATTATTGCTATTTCCAAAGAATTAATAAATATTAAAAACCTCAATTTTAACTTCCAATATAGTAGCATCAACAGATATAATCCACATAAACAAAAGCTCTTTGAGGGTCTCAATAATTTTTAAAAGTATAAAGAAGGCCTGAGACCAAACAATCTAAGAACTGTTGTACTCAAGTGTTTATTAAGGATATGGAGGGGAAAAAAGCAAAGAGTGTCAAGGGAAAAGTGGTCAAGACATGGCAATTACTTCAGTAAATAAACATTAAACACTCACTACATCCAAAGTACTAAAAAGAAGCTGCTGCTGCTGCTAAGTCGCTTCAGTGGTGTCGAACTCTGTGCAACCCCATAGACGGCAGCCCACTAGGATCCCCCGTCCCTGGGAATCTCCAGGCAAGAATACTGGAGTGGGTTGCCATTTCCTTCTCCAATGCATGAAAGTGAAAAGTGAAAGTGAAGTCGCTCAGTCGTGTCCGACTCCTAGCAACCCCACGGACTGCAGCCTACCAGGCTCCTCTGTCCACGGGATTTTCCAGGCAAGAGTACTGGAGTGGGGTGCCATTGTCTTCTCCGAAAAAGAAGCTAGAGGGATAAAAATTATCCCTTCAGGCTGTCAAGCAGGCTGACTGACTCGAATATACATTGTTACAAAGTGTTATCTACATTGACAAGTGAGTTAGCTTTCAATAACTCCTAGAGATGCTCCAAATTATTTTCTCTTCTAGCTGGAGTGGATGGGAAAAGTTTTGAACTTCACTAAGGAAAGCATAGCTTTATTAAACCATGGAGAAAGAGTATGTTCTAAAAAGGACCCCTAGTACATTCAGCAGATCCGAAACCACTTACCCATTTGCTTATATATCATAAACACTGTCAACGCTCACCTACCTTCTGCTTATTCTCATTTATTTTTGTTACAAGGACATTTTTCATTCCCCAATTATTTTTCCAGACAGAGATAGTAGGTCATTTATCTTGACGTATCATTTAATGCCTGAGTGTGGTGGTGGTTGAGTCACTAAGTCGTGTCTGACTCTTTGTGACCCCATGAAAGGCAGCCCACCAGACTCCTCTGTCCATGGGATTTTCCAGGCAAAAATATTAGGGTGGGTTGCCATTTCCTTCTACAGGGGTTCTTCTCGACCCAGGGATCAAACCAGTGTCTCTTGCATTGGTAGGCAGATTCTCTACAACCATGACACCCTGGAAACCCATTGTATTCTCATTATAACAGACAAAAACCTGATAATAGCACATGCTGGTAAAAAGCATTGGAAATTTCATACATTGATGGTGGAAATGTAAAATAACCAAATCATTTTGCAAAAGATTTTAGGAGTTAAAAAGTTAAAACATACACCTAGCACATGACCAGTCAGTTCTATTTATCGAGGAGAAATGAAAACATATATCCACACAAAGGCTTATATAAGAATATTCAAAGCAGCTTTGTTTGTAATAGCCCCAAACGTCAAAGTCCAAATGTTCAGCAAATGGTTGAAAGTATAAACATGTTATAATATACATGGTACACAGCAATGGGCTTCTCTGGTGACTCAATGGTAAAGAATCCTCCTGCCAATTCAGGAGATGTAGGCTCAGTCTCTGGCTTGGGGAGAACCTCTGGAGAAGGAAATGGCAACCCACTCCAGTATTCTTGCCTGGACAATCCCATGGACAGAGGAGCCTGTTGGGCTACAGTCCATGAACTTGCAAAGAGTCAGACAGAGTTGACTCATTGGAAAAGACTTTGATGTTGGGAGGGATTGGGGGCAGGAGGAGAAGGGGACGACCGAGGATGAGATGGTTGGATGGCATCACTGACTCGATGGACGTGAGTCTGAATGAACTCCGGGAGTTGGTGATGGACAGGGAGGCCTGGCGTGCTGCGATTCATGGGGTCGCAAAGTGTCAGACACGACTGAGCGACTGAACTGAACTGAACTGAAGACATGACTGAAGGGACTGAGCACGCACTCAGCAGTAAAAAGGTACTAACTTGATACACAACATAGACACACTTCAAAATCATGCTGAATGAAAGAGGCAAAAAAAAAAAAAGAGTAAATATTATATAATGCCATTCATAAGATTCTAGCAATTTCAAGCTAGTAGATAGTGTCAGAAAACAGATAAGTGCTTGTCTGGGGCACAGAGTCACTACTCCAGAATGGTGTTCTGAATTCTTCTAACATATGCCACCGATTGTTTAATGGACAAATGGTCACAGAAAGTGGAGAATTTTGAAACTAAAAGTTTGGGGTCTAATTCCAGAGTAAGTAACTTCTGTGTATCCTATCAGAGGAATATCTTCTGCCTTAGAAGTTGGTTTTTTAAGAGATCAGATGAGATGACTTGTGAACAATAATAGCAATTATAATATCTTATTTATTCTTATTGTTTTGCTATTAACAGCTAGAGAGAAGCCAGAGAAGGCAATGGCACCCCACTCCAGCACTCTTGCCTGGAAAATCCCATGGACAGAGGAGCCTGGTGGGCTGCAGTCCATGGGGTCGCGAAGAGTCGGACATGACTGAGAGACTTCCCTTTCACTTTTCACTTTCATGCACTGGAGAAGGAAATGGCAACCCACTCCAGTGTTCTTGCCTGGAGACTCCCAGGGATGGGGGAGCCTGGGGGGCTGCCGTCTATGGGGTCGCACAGAGTCGGACACGACTGAAGCAACTCAGCAGCAGCAGCAGCAGCAGAGAGAAGCCATAAAATTGGAATTTTATGGCTCATCAGCCAGCATCAATGATGGAAGTAAGTCAACTTTGGAGCCACAGACACAGACACATAAATACACACCACCCAGGTCCCATACATGTTGATTCTGGAGATCTAGGGCATCACTTTGAAATTTTTTTAGTGCTATTGGTGATTTGGACACTCATTTTAGGCTAGGAATCAAATTTTAAAATATCAGTTAGATGAACTTCATTGTGACCACTGAAAATGGGGGAAGTGAGGGAGTCAATATACCTGTTTCTTTTACTCAAAGTCACCTTCCTGGTTTGCCCAGGGCAGAATCAATTTATGCCTACTGTCTTGCCATAATTATTTATAGCGCTCTCTTTCATTCTTTAAAAAAATATCTATCTATTTATTTGCCTGAATGGGGTCCTAATTGCAGCACACACTGTTAGTTACCCAGGGCATGTGGGATCTTAGTTCCCTGACCAGGGATCAAATCTGCATCCCCTGCATTGGAAGGTGGATTCTTAACTAGTGTATGACAAGGGAAGCCCCTAAACCACTGGACTGCCAGAGACATCTCATGGGTTTCTGAATCTTTATTGTGTTCTTCAGCAATGGTTTCCCAATAGGGCCATTCAGAATTGCCTAGGGTTATGGCTTCTTCATACATACCTTGCTACATTGCTGTTTTTGAACCAAGTCAATGTCTTAGCATTCAAAGATAAACTTTTTTATTACTTATTATTTTATTATTTTTTTTCACTTTCAATTTTCACTTTCATATCTTTTTTTTTTTAATTTTATTTTTACTTTATTTTACTTTACAATACCGTATTGGTTTTTGCCATACATTGACATGAATCCACCACGGGTGTGTACGAACTCCCATCCTCAATGCAGGAGACCCAGGTTTGATTCCTGGATTGGGAAGATCCCCTGGAGAAGAAATGGCAACCAACTCCAGTATTCTTGCCTGGAGAATTCTATGAACAGAGGAGCCCTGTGGGCTACGGTCCATAGAGTTGCAGAGTCAGAAACGACTGAGCGACTAAACCACCACCTGGTCTCTATGGCAGATCTGTTCCCCAGTACTCCCCAACTCCTATTCTCTAGCCAGGCTATCCTCCTCTGCATCTTCCTAAATATTCTAAATATGTTCCTGCTTTTGTTCACGCCATATTCCTGCCAAAGCGAACACCCTTCCCAATGTTTCTCACCAACACAAATCTTCATTCATTCAGTTATTCACTAAATATCCAAGCACCTCCATCCTCTAAACATGTGGCAGACCCCAGAGCTGAATGAGGCACATTTCCTCTCTTGAAGGGGTCCGCTGCCTATTAAGATGGACAGACACTGAGATTAATGATGTAGCATGGCATTGCAGAACAGCTTCTCAGAGAGGTAACTCTGATTCTTAATTGTGAAAATTAGTAAGAATTGACTAGGGGAGAAATACCCTACAGTCAAATCAGAAAGAAAAGTGATACCAATTGTTTGTATTATTTTCATTTTTCAAATTAATATTTATATATTAAGTTAAACCTTAAAAATGCCTCCTAATAAACATTCTCATGTCATGCTAAGTCATGCTAAGTTGCTTCAGTCACATCCAACTCTTTGTGGCCCTATGGACTGTAGCCTGCCAGATTCTGCATGAGATTCTCCAGGCAAGAATACTGGAGGGGGTTGCCATGCCCTCCTCCAGGGGATCTTCCCAACCAGGGATCGAACCTGGTCTCTTATGTCCCCTGCACTGGCAGGGGATTCTTTATCACTAGCTCCACCTGGGAAGCCCCTAATACACATTCAGTTCAGTTCAGTCGCTCAGTCGTGTCCGACTCTTTGCGACCCCATGAATCAAATCACAGCACGCCAGGCCTCCCCGTCCATCACCAACTCCCAGAGTTCACTCAAACTCACATCCATCGAGTTCATGATGCCATCCAGCCATCTCATCGTCTGTTGTTCCCTTTTCCTCCTGACCCCAATCTCTCCCAGCATCAGTCTTTTCCAATGAGTCAACTCTTCACATGAGGTGGCCAAAGTACTGGAGTTTCAGCTTTGGCATCATTCCTTCCAAAGAACACCCAGGGCTCATCTCCTTTAGAATGGACTGGTTGGATATCCTTGCAGTCCAAGGGACTCTCAAGAGTCTTCTCCAACACCACAGTTCAAAAGCATCAATTCTTCAGAGCTCAGCTTTCTTCATAGTCCAACTCTTGCATCCATACATGACCACTGGAAAAACCATAGCCTTGACTAAACGGACCTTTGTTGTTAAGTGCAGACAAATACTATTTGATTCCACTTATACGAGATACCTAGAATAGTCGAATTCATAGAGTTAGCAAGTACATTGGTAGATGCCAAGGACCAAGGGGTGAGGGGTTGGGGAGAGAGGATGGGAGTTAGTGTTTAATGGGGACAGAGTTTCAGTTTAGGAAGGTGAAAAATTCAGGAAATGGATGATGGTGAGAGTTGTACAACAATGTGAATACCCTTAGTGCCACTGAACTGTACAGTTAAATATGGTTACAATAGTAGTGTTATTTTATATGACTTTTATAATAAAAAACATTTAAAAAGTTAAACTAATATTTTAATAAGCTATGTGCTAAATCACCCTCCCTAATTCTTGCACATACATGTTATTTCATTGTTAAAAGAAGTCCTGTGAAAACAGCTATGATTATACAGCTATACAGTCAAATATAGTCAAAGCTACTATAGTTTTTCCAGTAGTCATGTACGGATGTGAGAGTTGGAGCATAAAGAAGGCTGAGCAGCAAAGAATCGATGCTTTTGAACTGTGGTGCTGGAGAAGACTCTTGAGAGTTCCTTGGACTGCAAGGAGATCCAACCAGTCAATCCGAAAGGAAATCAACTCTGAAGATTCATTAGAAGGACTGATGCTGAAGCTGAAGCTCCAATACTTTGGTCATCTGATATGAAGAGCTGACTCATTGGAAAAGACCCTGATGCTGGGAAAGACTAAGGGCAGCAGGAAAAGGGGGTGACAGAGGATGAAATGGTTGGATGGCATCACCAACTCAATGAACTGGACTCTGAGCAAACTCTGGGAGATGGTGAAGGACAGGGAAGCATGGCATGCTGCAGCCCATGGGGTCACAAAGAACTGGATATGACTTAGGGACTAAACAACAACAGTAATACAGCTATTGTCCAGATAAAGAAGGAAAGCTTGGAGAGGTAAGGGGCCCGCTCAAGGCTGGGAACTAATTCCTCTTAGGAGGAATGCTTAATGGGAAGGGGGTAATTTTGTCATCTTTAGGATGGAAAATAATTATTGTTGTGAAAATTATTATAAGGCTCTCTCTTTTTATATTGATTGCATCTGGTTACGGGACCTTGTTGAGCCATGGGTTTTTGGAATTTAAAACTCATTCATTGAACACATTTTCTTCTTAGCATTTTCCCCCACAAGTTACATTACGAACAAGGCCAAAGTCAAGCTCAGAAGGCCCTCAGCAAAGAAGCAGATGGTGATTCAGTAAAGAATCTTCCTGCAAAGCAGGAGATGCAGGTTCGATCCTCAGTCGGGAAGATCTCCTGGAGTAGGAAATGGCAACCCACTTCAGTATTCTTGCCTGGAGAATCCCATGGACAGAGGAGCCTGTCGGGTTACAGTCCATGGGGTTGCAGAGACTAGACACAACTGAGCAACTAACACTTTCAAAGAAGCAGATGGTCCACACAGACCTGAGCCTGAGGCCCTCCTCCCACTCATCCATCCTCTCTCAGTGCTCACTAAGATCTGCTCCCTCCCCATCCACTCTTGGGGACCCGAGGTGATGGGCTCGGCCTTGTTCTCCCATTACTTCTCTTAAGTTGGGTCTAGAATGTCACTTTCCTTTCTGTGTCTACCTGGCAGATTCTTCCTCCTTTTCCAGGACTGTCCTGCAGGCCATTTCTAAACAGGGCCAACCACACTAGCTCTTCCGGTTTCATCCTTCAAGGCGTGTGGCTGCTGTATATAGCAATTGAGCTCTCAGTTAATCCAGAGACTTGCCCTCAGAGAGACTTAGGGAGTAACCCTGATTCTCTGGCAATAGCAGCAGCTCTACTCTATAAACTCTAAGCCATTTTCACTTACTGCCCTGTGTGAAGCTTGACATCTTCCTACTAATTAATAGCGACCCTCTCAGTGATGAGTTACTATCTGGATTCCCATGCACTGTCTGTAGAAGAGCCTGGACACCAGAGAGCTTCTATTTTTAACCAGGCTCTGGCATCGCACTTACATTCCATTAAAACTGAGTCAGAAGCCACAGAAAACTTGAGTTGTGCTTTTTTCCCTACCTAGGGCCACTGTATTAACTGATAAAGAGCTTTTTACACCCTCTTAGCTATTATAGTACAAGAGAGGAGCAAAGCAGAAGCCTGGTTTCAATTTAAGAAATAAACTCATGTGTAAACACTCAGCTTCTGGGGCTGGTTTCACCATATCTGAAGGCAGGCCATGGTGGAAATTATTTTGATACAAACACAGGAGGCTGAACGAATTGCAGCCCAGTAAAAAATAGGATAGTAATAATTCCCCACAGGGGGTCATGCCTGGGGAAGGGGGAGGACAGCAAAGATGGGGCAGAAGCAGGGGCATGATAGATTCTCTTTCTTCCTTCCAAGGAAGAAATCTATTAGATCAATATGCCTGCACTTTCTTCAAACAAAAACGATGTGACCACACGTGGGAAGGGCAAGGGGTGGATGCTAAGAGTGTAGGTTCCAGATCACTGGGTTGCGGGAGTTTAAATCCTCTTCCTCCATTTCCTTCTTGTACGGTGTCAGGCAGGTTACTGAGCCTCTTGTGCTTGTTTCCTCATCTGTAGTGATACTTTATGAAAGTGAAGTGTTAGTCTCTTGGTCATGTCTGATGCTTTGCAACACTACGAGCTGTATGGCCTGCCAGGGAGCTAGTGAAGGACGGGGAGCCTGGCACGCTGCAGTCTAAGGGGTTGCAAAGAGTTGGACAAGACTTAGAGACTGAACAAGAACAACAGGGAGAATCCCTTTAAATAATAATTAGCAACCACTTGTAAAAAGCACAAAATCTTGTCTACTTTAGTGATGCCCAAAGGAGACTTATATAAACAAACGTATATTCAGCTTCTACCTCCACTGGGTACTGGGCTCTATGTGGAATGCAGGGGTGGTCTGTTCCCTCAAAGAGTTGAGAGACAGTCGTGGCCACTGAGTTAGCCTCATAAAATGCAAAATGATGTCACCTTCTCAAAGGGAGATGGAAGAGTGACAATCCTGAACTAGGCTTGCCTCTGTAAAAGGCTTGTTGTATAATTTTGACAAAGTCTCTCTAGCAATTTGGTCCTCAGATTTCCTAGATGGTTAACAGAATTTCTTCCATAGTTTATAAAACTCCTGTGTCTCAGCTTTCAAATTTTATCATGGTAGTGGAATTCAGGTTCTAAGAAGGAGATCTTCCCTTGAAAACTGGCTGCCCTTCTCTCAGCTAAGCTACACTGGCTTGTGGACATGTTTTTTATGTTGTTAATGATTAATCTTTTAAATTCAGAGATCAAGTCAATAAAAGCCAACATAGTGACCAACTTGTAATGTGGCTATCTCAAGTACCAAAGTAATATATATATTTTTAACAAAAGAGTAGTTATGCAGATTCTAGTAATTCAGGCAATTTCCACCGTGGCTTAATTTCACATTGGACTTCTGAATTCCCACTGCAATTTCTACTTGATGTAATCATAACTGCAGATTTTTTTACTTGCTACATTCTAAGAGTTGGTGACAGGCAACAACCTTAAAACAGCTGCTCTGTTTCATTAGGGAGAGAGGCTGCATATGTACTCTGAATGAAACCATATGTTAGAATTTTCTAGCAGCGTATTAAGGAAATTGTGGAGAATATTTCAAGAAGCTCAGTTAAAGGTAACAATATTTATAAGATGATCTGAAGCATTTTATTTATTTAATTGGAATATAATTGCTTTACAATCCTGTGTTAGTTTCTACTGTACAACAAGATGAATCAGCTATGTGTATACATATATCCCCTCCCTCCCACCTCTCTAGGTCACCACAGAGCACCAAGCTGAGCTCCCTGTGCTATACAGCAGGTTCCTACTAGCTATCTGTTTTGCACATGATAATGTATGTATGTCAAACCTAATCTCCCACTTTAAATAAGAAGGCAAACCCTTATTATCCCATTCCGGAGTCACACAAGCAAGGCAGACCTGGCATATTCCAGCTTAAAATAAACACAGTGATTTTTTTTTTTCTTTGCAAAAAACCAACTACTACATTAGAGAGATGGAATGCAGGCTCTAGCAGAGACCAGACTGAGTATTTCATGTCTATCTTCCAGGTCTCACATATCCACTCCTGCAGAATCATGCACGGACGACACATTTTTGTTCATTGAATGGCAGGTTTTGCACTTTTTTGGCCCCACCACATGGCTCTTGTAATCTTAGTTCCCCAACCAGGGATCGAACCTGCACCCTTGACAGTGAAAGTGTGGAGTTCTAATCATTAGATCACCAGGGAATTCCCTGCAATTATTTTTAATTTATATGCTTCTTCTTTGACTGACCCCAAAGAGTTTGAAAGTAAAAACAAACAAAAATATTGCCTAATTTAAGCTGTGATTAATCAGTTATTTGAAAAATTATCTGAAAATTAAAAAACATCAAGATTCACCCAGCATGGCATTTTACTCTTTCAGGATATCCTTCAAATGTACTTCTGGGTAAGCTTTTGGAGTTCAATAATATGAATGGAAATGAAACACCTTGAATCCATGCAGGACATTCTATATCAATCATTGAATCCATTAACAAACAGAAACTCACTCTAGGTGCATTTATTTGTTCATCGTCATTGTGTGTGAGGCCTTTGTGAGAGAAACAGAGATAGAGGTTGGATCTTGCCAGAAAGAGAGTCACCATCTAGCTGTCTAAAGACAAATTGGTCTTTACATCAACCTCTCTTCAGTCATTGCCACTAAACTCCAGTTCACTCAGAGCCCACTCACAAAACTTTTCATCAACACATGAGAGTATGGAAGTGGGAATCTACTCTTAATTTCCTGCACTTAAAAATTTTGAGATTTAACTTAAGATTTATAAAGGGTCTAAGTCTTCAGTATCCAGCTCAATGGTTTTATATGTTTGTACATACACAGGAAACTGCTACCCAGATCCAGATCCAGAACATCTTCAGAACCTCAGAAGGTTCCCTTATGCCTGCTCCCAGTGAATATTCCCTACAAAGTAATGACTATTCCAACCTCTAACTCTATAGCTTAGTTTTACCTGCTTTTGAACTTCATATAAACCGAATCATGCTGTCAGCTCTTTTTTATGTCTTGCTTTGTTCACTCTTGTCTGTGTGATTCATCTTGTGATCCCCTGGAAGAGGGCATGGCAACCCACTCCAGTCTTCTTGCCTGGAGAATCTCATGGCCAGAGGAGCCTGGCTGGCTAGTTCATAGAGTCACAAAGAGTCAGACACAACTGAAGCGACTTAGCATGCATGCATGCACACGTTCCATATGAACATAACAATTTAGCTATTTAATAGGTAATGGGCATTTGTGTTGTTTCTTGTTAGGATACTATCAATAAAGCAGCTATAAACATACTTGTAAATGTATTTTTTAAAAGAATTTAAGCAGTTTCACAAATTCCAGGTGGCTCAAGGATCTTGTTTTACATCCACATACTATTAATTCAGGCAATAAAATGAATGACTCTCAAATGTACCCTATTAAATGAAAGAAGCCAGACTCAAAAGACTACATACTATCTCTTTCCTTTAATGTTGACATGACATTCTCGAAGTGGCAAAGCTACAGAGACAGAAAACGGACCAATGATTGCCTGGGGCTGAGGCTGGGGAGAGAGGCTGACTGCAGAGGGGACATAAAGAAAGTTTTGGGGATGTTCTAACCTTTCAATACCTTAACTATACTGGTGGTTACACATCTGTACATGTTTGTAAAAGCTCATAGAACTGTGCAGCAAAAAGGAATAAATTATACTGTATAAATTATGCCTTAATCAAATACAAATAGGGAATTTCCTATTAAAAAACATAACAACCATTATTAATCTCTTAGCATGTTCCAGATACTGTGGTCCTCATTTCTACATGCATCCTTTCATTTAATAATTCACAATCATCTTATGAAATAGATACTATAATTAAGTGAAAAAGATTAGTAGAGACAGATTCATTCACTGTTCCATTCATTCTATAAAGATGCTTAAATTCTTTTCAAAAAATTCTTTAAATCTCCTCTTGAGGAACAATTTCGGGCTTCCCAGGTGGCATTAGTGGTAAAAAACAAAAAACCAAAAAACCCCGCCTAACAATGCAGGAGATATAAAGGGACCTGGGTTCGATCCCTGGATTGGGAAGATCTCCTGGAGGAGAGTACGGCAACCCATTCCAGTATTCTAGCCTGGGAAATCCCATGGACAGAGGAGCCTGGTGGGCTATGGTCCATAGGGTTGCAAAGAGTTGGAAAGAACTGACTTGACTTAGCACATAAACATCCACCTAAAACTTCATATCTGTTCACCTGGAGAGTACAAGCATTCCTCTCTGTGTGAGACCTTTCACCACCTTCCTGAAGGCATGAATCACCTTCTCTGCTTCTCTGCTACTGCCTACCACCCAACCAAGCCACACATTTGCAGACACAAATGCACACATATGCTCACATGCACACACCAGTCTATAAACACTGCTATAAACAGAATTGGCTTGATTACACAGAGATTCTGGAATGATGAAGCTTCTATAAGGAATAGGTGTATAGAAATAGACACATTTTTTTAAAATTAAAATTTCTTTTGTGGTAACTGTAGATTCACATACTGCTGTAAGAAATACACAGAGAGATCTCTTATTGCCAGGTTTCCTCCAGTGGTTGTTGCTGTTTAGTCACTTAAGTCATGTCCAACTCTTTGGGACCCCATGGACTGTAGCCCACCAGGCTCCTTTGTCCCTGGGATTCTCCAGGCAAGAATACTGGAGTGGGTTGCCATTTCCATCTCCAGGGGATCTTCCCAAGCCAGGGACTGAACCTGGGTTTCCTGCATTGGCAGACATGATTTTTTTTTTTTTTTTTTTTTACCACTGAGACATTTGGGAAACCCTTCCTTCAGTGGTTAACATCTTGCAAAACTATAGGACCATATCACAACCAGGATATTGACACTGATACAGCCAAGATACAGAACATTTTCATCACTACTAGCATAACACACCTACTTATTTTCCAACTCCACTTTCTCCTTCACCTCTGGCTACCATTAATCTGTTCTCTGTTTCTATAATTTTTCAATTAAAAGTGTTATATAAATGGAGTCATACATTATGTAATCATTTGAGGGTTTTTTTTCACTTAGCATAATTCTCTGGAAATTGATCCAAAGAATGTTGCATTTACTAATAGTTCTTTCCTTTTATATTGTTGAATAGAAATGGAGCATGGTTTGTTTAACCATTCACTCACTAAAGAACATCTGCGTTGTGTCTGGCTTGGGACTACTACAAATAAAGCTGCTATAAATATTTCTGTACAGGTTTTTGTGTGAGCACAAATTTTCACTTCTCTGGGATAAATGCCCAGGAATGCAATTACCGGGCTGTGTGATAGTTTTGTGTTTAGATTTTTTTTTAAAGTGTCAAACTTTTCCTGAGTCTGATTCATTTTACACTGCCACCAGCAATTTATGAGTTATCCAGTTTATCTGATATTTCCATTATTTTTAAATTTTAGCCACCCTTATAGTTGTGTAATGATATCTAACAATGGTTTTCATTTGCATTTCCTTAATAGGCAATGATGCTTTTCATTATCATTCAAAAGTACATCTTTTTATATACTTATTGAGATATCTGTTCCTGTCTTCTGCTCATTTCTACTTGGATTGTTTTTTTTACTACTGTTGAGTTTTGAGAGTTCCTCAAATATTTTTATTTTTTAAAAAATTTTAATTAAATTAATTTTTGGTTGCTCTAGGTCTTCACTGATGTCCGTGGGCTTTCTCTCATTGTGGTGAGGGCAGCTACTCTTTCTTGCAGTGCACAGACTTCTCATTGAAGTGGATTCTCTAGTAGCAGAGCACAGGCTTTTAGCACATGGGCTTCAGTAGTTATAGCACACGGGCTTAGCTGCTCTGTGGCATGCGGAATCTTCCCGGACCAGGGATCAAACCTGTGTCCCCTGCATTGCCAGGTGAACTCTTATCCCCTATATCACCAGGGAAGTCCCTCAAATAGTTTAGACAACAGTCTTTTACTGAATATGGAATTTGAATACATTTTCTCCCAGTATGCAATGTCCTTTCATCTTCTTAACAAGGTCTTTTGTAGAGCAAAAAAATTAAATTTTTATCAAGCTCAGTGTAACAAATTTTCATTTTCATTTCTGGTGTCAAGTCATGTCTAAACCTTCAGTTCAGTTCATTTCAGTGGCTCAGTTGTGTCCGACTCTTTGCGACCCCATGGACTGCAGAATGCCAGGCTACCCTGTCTATCACCAACTCCCAGACCTTGATCAAACTCATGTCCATAGAGTCGGTGATGCTATCCAATCACTTCATCCTCTGTTGTCCCCTTCTCCTTCTGTCTTCAATCTTTCCCATCATCAGGGTCTTTTCCATTGAATCAGCTCTTCACTTTGGCCAAAGTATCAGCTTCAACATCAGTCCTTTCAATGAATACTCAGGACTGGTTTCCTTTAGGATTGACTGGTTTGATCTCCTTGCAGTCCAAGGGATTCTCAAGAGTCTTCTCCAACACCACAGTTCAAAAGCATCAATTCTTTGGCACTCAGCTTTCTTTATAATCCAACTCTCACATCCACACGTGACTATTAGAAAAACCGTAGCTTTGACTAGATGAACATTTGTTGGCAAAGCAATGTCTCTGTTTTTGAATATGCTGTCTAGGTTGGTCATAGCTTTTCTTCCAAGGAGCAAGTGTCTTTTAATTTCATGGCTACAGTCACTGCCTGCAGTAATTCTGGAGCCAAAGAAAATAAAGTCTCTCACTGTTTCCATTGTTTCCCCATCTATTTGCCATGAAGTGATGGAACCGGATGCCATGATGTTAGTTTTCTGGATGTTGAGTTTTAAACCAACATTTTCACTCTTCTCTTTCACTTTCATCAAGAGGCTCTTTAGTTCTTCTTCGCTTTCTGCCATAAGGGTGGCGTCATCTGAGTATCTGAGGTTATTGATGTTTCTCCTGGCAATCTTGATTCCAGCTTGTGCTTCATCCAGCCCGGCATTTTGTTTGATGTACTCTGTATATAAGTTAAATAAGTGGCCTTGACGTTATATGGCCTTGACGTACTACTTTCCCGATTTGGAACCAGTCCCTTGTTCCATGTGCGGTTCTATCTGTTGCTTCTTGACTTGCATACAGATTTCTCAGGAGGCAGGTAAGGTGGTCTGGTATTCCCATCTCTTTAAGAATTTTCCAGTTTGTTGTGATCCACACAGTCAAAGACTGGCATAGTCAATGGAGCAGAAGCAGGTGTTTTTCTGGAACTTTCTTGGTTTTTTGATGAGCCAGCAGATGTTGTCAATTTGACCTCTGGTTTCTCTGCGTTTTCTAAATCCAGCTTGAACGTCTGGAAGTTCATGGTTCATGTACTGTTGAAGCCTGGCTTGGAGAATTTTGAGCATTACTTTGCTAGCATGTGAGATGAGTGCAACTGTGCAGTAGTTTAAACATTCTTTGGCATTGCCTTTCTTTGGGATTGGAATGAAAATGGACCTTTTTCAGTCCTTTGGCCACTGCTGAGTTTTCCAGATTTGCTGGCATATTGAGTGCAGCACTTTCACAGCATCATCTTTTAGGATTTGAAATAGCTCAACTGGAATTCCATCACCTCCATTAGCTTTGTTCATAGTGATGCTTCCTGAGGCCCACTTGACTTTGCATTCTGGGATGTCTGGCTTTAGGTGAGTGATCACACAATCATGGTTATCTGGGTCATGAAGATCTTTTTTGTATAGTTCTTCTGTATATTCTTGCTACCTCTTCTTAATATCTTCTGCTTCTACTAGGTCCATACCACTTCTACCCTTTATTGTACTCACCTTTGCATGAAATGTTCCCTTGGTATCTCTAATTTTCTTGAAGAGATCTCTAGTCTTTCCCATTCTGTTGTTTTCCTCTATTTCTTTGCTTTGATCACTGAGGAAGGCTTTCTTATCTCTCCTTGCGATTCTTTGGAACTCTGCATTCAAATGGGTATATCTTTCCTCTTCTCCTTTGCCTTTCACTTCTCTTCTTTTCTCAGCTATTTGTAAAGCCTCGTCAGAAAACCCTTTTGCCTTTTTGCATTTCTTTTTCTTGGGGATGATCTTGATCACTGCCTCCTGTACAATGTCACAAACCTCTGTCCATAGTTCTTCAGGCACTCTGTCTATCAGATCTAATCCATGGAATCTATTTGTCACTTCCACTGTATAATCATAAGGGATTTGATTTAGGTCATACCTGAATGGTCTAGTAGTTTTTCCCTACTTTCATCAATTTAAGTCTGAATTTTGCAGTAAGGAGTTCATGATCTGAGCCACAGTCAGCTCCCGGTCTTGTTTTTGCTGACTGTATAGTCAACAAGAGAGTCTGAAATACAGTACTTGTGTGAAATCTCAAAAATGACAGAATGATCTCTGTTTGTTTCCAAGGCAAACCATTCAATATCACAATAATCCAAGCCTATACCCAAACCAGTAATGCTGAAGAAGCTGAAGTTGAATGGTTCTGTGAAGATCTACAAGACCTTCTAGAACTAACACCCAAAAAAGATGTCCTCTTCATTATAGGGAATTGGAATGCAAAAGTAGGAAGTCAAGAGATACCTGGAGTAACAGGCAAATTTGACCTTGGAGTACAAAATGAAGCACGGGGAATGAACAGTTTTGTCTAAACCCAGATGCCAACAATTTTCTCCTTTATTTTTCTAAAAATCATATAGTTTTGTGTTTTACATTTAAGCCCATGATACATTTTGAGCTAATTTTTGTTTAATGTGTAAGGTTTAAATTGAGGTTCAGTTTTTACCTCTGGATGTCCAATTGCTCTGGCATCAGCTCTTGAACAAGCTATCTCTCCTTCACTGAATTGTTTTTGCCTCTTCATCAGAAATCTGTTGAGCGTATTTGTATGGATCCATGGCTGGCTTTTCCATTTTGTTCCATTGATATGTGTGTCTGTTTCTCTGCTTGGTTTCCATCACTATATAATAAATTTTGAAATCTGAAAAAGTGATTCCTCTTGCTTTAAACTTGTGTCCAGGTGGTTTTAGCTATTTTAGTTCCTTTCTCTTTCATATAAATTGTAGAAGAATCTTATGCATAACCACACACACACACAAAAAAAAAAACAGGCTAGAATTTTGATAGTGATTGTGTTAGATCTCTATTTCAATTTGGGGAGAATTGATATCTTTGCTATATTAAGTCCATGAACACAATTTACCTCTCTATTTATTCATATCTTCTTTGATTTCTTTCATCATTTTATTGTTTTCAGCTTACAGACACTGTATAATACACTGTTAGATTTAAACCTAAGTCTTTCATTTTTATGAGCAATTGTAAATGGTATAGTATATTTAAATTTGATGCCATGTGCTCATTATGAGTATGTAAATATACAATTTTTTGTTTCATTTAACTTTATTCTGAGACTTTGCTGAACTTACTAGTTCTAGAAGTTTAAAAAAAATAGATTCCTTTGCTTTTTCAACATATATATAACATCATCTACAAATAATGACAGCTTCATTTCTTCCTATCTAACTTGTATGTCTTTTCTTTCCTTTTCTTGCCTTACAGCATGGACTAGAACTTCCAGCAAATATGTTGAGTAAGAGTAGTGAGAGTGAAGATCATTGCCTTGTTCCTGATTTTAGAGGGAAAGCATTTACTCTTTCATGATTATGTTGAGTGTTATCTGTAGGTTTGTTTTAGATAATCTCTATCAAGGTGAGGAAGTTCCCCATCTACTCCCAGTTTTCTGAGAGTTTTCATATTACCTGCACATTAGCTTTTGTCAAGTGCTTTTTCTATAGCAATTGATATGATCATGTGACTTTTCTTTAGTGTGTTAATATGATAAATTACACATTGATTTTCAAATATTAAACTCACCTTGCATCTTTGGAATAAATCTCACTTGGCAATGATATACAACTACTTTTGTATATTGCTGAAGTATTTTTTTATCATTTTGTTAATGATTTCAGCATTATATTCATGAAAGGTATTAGACTGTAGTTTTCTTTTTCTCCTTCCTTCTTCCCCTCTTTTCCTCTCTGTCTCTTTTCTTCCTTCCTTCTTCCTTCCTTTCTTCTGCTCTTTCTTTCCCTTACTTCCTCTCTCTCCTACTTTATAGCATGGAAAACTATACTCAATATCCTGTGATAAACCATAGGAAAAGAATATGAAAAAGTATATATATATATATATGTATGTATAAAAGAGTTGCTGTTTTACAGCAGAAATTAACACAACATTGTAAATCAACTATACTTCAAAAGAAAAAGAAATACCATCAAAAAATGGACAATGTGAAGGAAGATGTCAATGGGAGAAAAATGGGTGGCCAGTGTTTCTTCAAACTGTGCCCCTCTCCGTGATACACTCAGACAGCCACACAGCCGGCATCTGCTGTCCACAGTGTCACCTGGTGAGCTCCACCCTACGTGGTGGCTCTGTGCTGGGGGCTGGGTGTGGGTAGCAATTTCCTTTCTGCTTCCTCACAAAGCAACATCTCACAGAATTCATTATGGAGACAGGTCACCAGTAGGGATGTGCTCTGGCATGAAAAACTTGTCCCTAGGATTTCCCTGGTGGTTCAGGGGTTAAGACTCTGCGCTCCCAACACAGGGGGCCTGGGTTCGATCCCTCGTGGGGGAACTAGATCCCACATGCCTCGGTTAAAAGTTCCCGTGCCACGACTAAAACAGCCCACATGCCGCAACTAAGACCTGGCACAACCACATAAATAAGTACATTTTCTTAAAAAACAAAACAAAACAAAACTGGTCCCTGATGAACTTTATCTCTGCTTTCACCTCTCAAAAAATTGTACAGAGTTTGATATTGAAACTCCAACTAAAAATCTTATCTACTTAAAAAGTTGGAATACGTAGTGGAACAATATGTAACCTTGCTCTGTATNTTTCTTAAAAAACAAAACAAAACAAAACTGGTCCCTGATGAACTTTATCTCTGCTTTCACCTCTCAAAAAATTGTACAGAGTTTGATATTGAAACTCCAACTAAAAATCTTATCTACTTAAAAAGTTGGAATACATAGTGGAACAATATGTAACCTTGCTCTGTATTTTCCAAGTCTCCTGTAAATGTGTTAGCATACATTCACAATTCAAAAAAAATAGTGGTACAATGAACGTAGACAGATAGTTCATTATCCCCTCATGATAGGTATAAATTTTTCTTCCATTTTGGAAATGAGGACAAGTGGCCTGGCTCCAGAAGCACTGGGAATGCTAAGAGGTTGCCTGAATACTTGACATATTTGTGCCACCAACTATGTATGTGCCACCAGGAAATTCCGAGGGAGGGTCAGAACTCTATGGCTTAAGACCCCTACAAAGACTGTAACTCCATTATTTCCACCTGACGTGTACATTTTTGTGATGCTAAGGAAACACCACTCCCTCATG
This sequence comes from Cephalophus harveyi, assembly GCA_006410635.1. NCBI lineage: Eukaryota > Metazoa > Chordata > Mammalia > Artiodactyla > Bovidae > Cephalophus > Cephalophus harveyi. The sequence continues at coordinate 114,577 of SJYT01037325.1, forward strand.
TATATTACAATTACAGCTGCAAAGAGAAAAAAACCAGTGTTATGATGAGACAGCGATTTGGTCAAAGCCTCACAGTAAGATGGGGCTTCCCTGGTAGCTCAGATGGTAAAGAATCTGCCTGCAATGCATGAGACCTAGGTTCAATTCCTGGGTTGGGAAGATCCCCCAGAGAAGGGCATAGCAACCCACTCCAGTATTCTTGCCTGGAGAATTCCATGGACAGAGGAGCCTATCAGACTATAGCCCATAGGGTCACAAAGAGTCAGACGTGACTTAGCGACTAACACTTTCACTTTTCACAATAAGATGGTGGCAAAACTGAAAACAAAATCCTCAAACTCTAAGCCCTTGGGTCTTTTCCATATATCATGGTGTTCTGAGCTCATTTAGAAGAAAGTATTGTTCAGGCCTGGAAAACAGAATGCCTGCTTCTCTCTCCATTCCCTTGCTCACTTCCACATCTGTTAACACCAGCCCTGGTTCAGATATGTAGAAAAGAGGATAAAAACAGAACCAAAGAAAGAAGTAGGGAACCAAAAACTGAAAGGAAGCCCCAGGGTTTACATCAGTTCAGAAACAAAGGCACTCGAGTTTCCATGAGAGCCAGCATCCTCATAGAATCATAAACAGTTAGAGAAAGTGAAGCAGGAAGGTAAAGTGACTTGTTCCAGGTAACAGAGGTTCATTTAGTAAGCAGACACTAATAATGGACAGCAGAGCCTGGGAACTAAGGTCAGCTAGAGTTCCAATCTCAGCTCAGCCACACTCCAGCTGGGAAGCCTCAGTTAGGGCAGCTTCTCTGAACTTTATTTTTCTCATCTTTTTAAGGGGGGGGAATGCTGAAGAAGCTGAAGTTGAATGGTTCTGTGAAGATCTACAAGACCTTCTAGAACTAACACCCAAAAAAGATGTCCTCTTCATTATAGGGAATTGGAATGCAAAAGTAGGAAGTCAAGAGATACCTGGAGTAACAGGCAAATTTGACCTTGGAGTACAAAATGAAGCACGGGGAATGAACAGTTTTGTCTAAACCCAGATGCCAACAATTTTCTCCTTTATTTTTCTAAAAATCATATAGTTTTGTGTTTTACATTTAAGCCCATGATACATTTTGAGCTAATTTTTGTTTAATGTGTAAGGTTTAAATTGAGGTTCAGTTTTTACCTCTGGATGTCCAATTGCTCTGGCATCAGCTCTTGAACAAGCTATCTCTCCTTCACTGAATTGTTTTTGCCTCTTCATCAGAAATCTGTTGAGCGTATTTGTATGGATCCATGGCTGGCTTTTCCATTTTGTTCCATTGATATGTGTGTCTGTTTCTCTGCTTGGTTTCCATCACTATATAATAAATTTTGAAATCTGAAAAAGTGATTCCTCTTGCTTTAAACTTGTGTCCAGGTGGTTTTAGCTATTTTAGTTCCTTTCTCTTTCATATAAATTGTAGAAGAATCTTATGCATAACCACACACACACACAAAAAAAAAAACAGGCTAGAATTTTGATAGTGATTGTGTTAGATCTCTATTTCAATTTGGGGAGAATTGATATCTTTGCTATATTAAGTCCATGAACACAATTTACCTCTCTATTTATTCATATCTTCTTTGATTTCTTTCATCATTTTATTGTTTTCAGCTTACAGACACNAAAAAAAAAAAAACAGGCTAGAATTTTGATAGTGATTGTGTTAGATCTCTATTTCAATTTGGGGAGAATTGATATCTTTGCTATATTAAGTCCATGAACACAATTTACCTCTCTATTTATTCATATCTTCTTTGATTTCTTTCATCATTTTATTGTTTTCAGCTTACAGACACTGTATAATACACTGTTAGATTTAAACCTAAGTCTTTCATTTTTATGAGCAATTGTAAATGGTATAGTATATTTAAATTTGATGCCATGTGCTCATTATGAGTATGTAAATATACAATTTTTTGTTTCATTTAACTTTATTCTGAGACTTTGCTGAACTTACTAGTTCTAGAAGTTTAAAAAAAATAGATTCCTTTGCTTTTTCAACATATATATAACATCATCTACAAATAATGACAGCTTCATTTCTTCCTATCTAACTTGTATGTCTTTTCTTTCCTTTTCTTGCCTTACAGCATGGACTAGAACTTCCAGCAAATATGTTGAGTAAGAGTAGTGAGAGTGAAGATCATTGCCTTGTTCCTGATTTTAGAGGGAAAGCATTTACTCTTTCATGATTATGTTGAGTGTTATCTGTAGGTTTGTTTTAGATAATCTCTATCAAGGTGAGGAAGTTCCCCATCTACTCCCAGTTTTCTGAGAGTTTTCATATTACCTGCACATTAGCTTTTGTCAAGTGCTTTTTCTATAGCAATTGATATGATCATGTGACTTTTCTTTAGTGTGTTAATATGATAAATTACACATTGATTTTCAAATATTAAACTCACCTTGCATCTTTGGAATAAATCTCACTTGGCAATGATATACAACTACTTTTGTATATTGCTGAAGTATTTTTTTATCATTTTGTTAATGATTTCAGCATTATATTCATGAAAGGTATTAGACTGTAGTTTTCTTTTTCTCCTTCCTTCTTCCCCTCTTTTCCTCTCTGTCTCTTTTCTTCCTTCCTTCTTCCTTCCTTTCTTCTGCTCTTTCTTTCCCTTACTTCCTCTCTCTCCTACTTTATAGCATGGAAAACTATACTCAATATCCTGTGATAAACCATAGGAAAAGAATATGAAAAAGTATATATATATATATATGTATGTATAAAAGAGTTGCTGTTTTACAGCAGAAATTAACACAACATTGTAAATCAACTATACTTCAAAAGAAAAAGAAATACCATCAAAAAATGGACAATGTGAAGGAAGATGTCAATGGGAGAAAAATGGGTGGCCAGTGTTTCTTCAAACTGTGCCCCTCTCCGTGATACACTCAGACAGCCACACAGCCGGCATCTGCTGTCCACAGTGTCACCTGGTGAGCTCCACCCTACGTGGTGGCTCTGTGCTGGGGGCTGGGTGTGGGTAGCAATTTCCTTTCTGCTTCCTCACAAAGCAACATCTCACAGAATTCATTATGGAGACAGGTCACCAGTAGGGATGTGCTCTGGCATGAAAAACTTGTCCCTAGGATTTCCCTGGTGGTTCAGGGGTTAAGACTCTGCGCTCCCAACACAGGGGGCCTGGGTTCGATCCCTCGTCGGGGAACTAGATCCCACATGCCTCGGTTAAAAGTTCCCGTGCCACGACTAAAACAGCCCACATGCCGCAACTAAGACCTGGCACAACCACATAAATAAGTACATTTTCTTAAAAAACAAAACAAAACAAAACTGGTCCCTGATGAACTTTATCTCTGCTTTCACCTCTCAAAAAATTGTACAGAGTTTGATATTGAAACTCCAACTAAAAATCTTATCTACTTAAAAAGTTGGAATACGTAGTGGAACAATATGTAACCTTGCTCTGTATTTTCCAAGTCTCCTGTAAATGTGTTAGCATACATTCACAATTCAAAAAAAATAGTGGTACAATGAACGTAGACAGATAGTTCATTATCCCCTCATGATAGGTATAAATTTTTCTTCCATTTTGGAAATGAGGACAAGTGGCCTGGCTCCAGAAGCACTGGGAATGCTAAGAGGTTGCCTGAATACTTGACATATTTGTGCCACCAACTATGTATGTGCCACCAGGAAATTCCGAGGGAGGGTCAGAACTCTATGGCTTAAGACCCCTACAAAGACTGTAACTCCATTATTTCCACCTGACGTGTACATTTTTGTGATGCTAAGGAAACACCACTCCCTCATGTATATTACAATTACAGCTGCAAAGAGAAAAAAACCAGTGTTATGATGAGACAGCGATTTGGTCAAAGCCTCACAGTAAGATGGGGCTTCCCTGGTAGCTCAGATGGTAAAGAATCTGCCTGCAATGCATGAGACCTAGGTTCAATTCCTGGGTTGGGAAGATCCCCCAGAGAAGGGCATAGCAACCCACTCCAGTATTCTTGCCTGGAGAATTCCATGGACAGAGGAGCCTATCAGACTATAGCCCATAGGGTCACAAAGAGTCAGACGTGACTTAGCGACTAACACTTTCACTTTTCACAATAAGATGGTGGCAAAACTGAAAACAAAATCCTCAAACTCTAAGCCCTTGGGTCTTTTCCATATATCATGGTGTTCTGAGCTCATTTAGAAGAAAGTATTGTTCAGGCCTGGAAAACAGAATGCCTGCTTCTCTCTCCATTCCCTTGCTCACTTCCACATCTGTTAACACCAGCCCTGGTTCAGATATGTAGAAAAGAGGATAAAAACAGAACCAAAGAAAGAAGTAGGGAACCAAAAACTGAAAGGAAGCCCCAGGGTTTACATCAGTTCAGAAACAAAGGCACTCGAGTTTCCATGAGAGCCAGCATCCTCATAGAATCATAAACAGTTAGAGAAAGTGAAGCAGGAAGGTAAAGTGACTTGTTCCAGGTAACAGAGGTTCATTTAGTAAGCAGACACTAATAATGGACAGCAGAGCCTGGGAACTAAGGTCAGCTAGAGTTCCAATCTCAGCTCAGCCACACTCCAGCTGGGAAGCCTCAGTTAGGGCAGCTTCTCTGAACTTTATTTTTCTCATCTTTTTAAGGGGGGGGTGGGTGTCGTGATACCAGCTTTACAGGGTTATTGTGAGGATTAAACAAGATAATATATGCAACACAGCTGTCCTAGATAAGAAGGTAATAGGAGAGAATATTTATTAGTTTGAACTAGAACCCAGATACTGTTTCAATCAAGTGATCTTCCTTTTATAATATGCTACCCCTCCCCTTCCGTTTCTCCTACCCCAGTGCCAGCTCATTCCCTCAAGCTCTCTAATTAGCTAAATAAAGAGTGCAGACAGGGTCTATGTATAAGTGCTATCCGAGCCAAGTGAAATCTCCAGGGATGTGAACAAACCCACACGGCCAATTACCATAGCATCGTTTCATTTCCTGGGAGTGACTAATACCCAGAGACGGTCACTTAAACACTAATGGCAGGAGAACAGGTAGAAGTCATGTTAAATGAGCCCAGCTTTATTTCTGGGGAAAGGATGGAAAGCCTCTCAGATCCATGAGTATGCCTGCTTCCTCCTCCACAAGAAGAGGGAGGCTTCCATTTCCAACTGGACATAAGATTTTGATTGCAATGGTAATTGTTCTTAAGCAAGTGGACAGATTTACAGCGTGGAACTAAATTACCATCCTAATAATGTGCCAGCTCCATTCTACGAGCATTTGATTTTTCTGAATTCAAGCAGTGCGTGGAACAATGATGCCTGCACGCTGCCGAGAAGACAGCCACACACCCACATTCTCACCTTGAGTTTGCTCAGCCTTCCAGGGCTCGGTGCCCACTGGTGTGCTGAGACAGAGAAAGGGGACAGCCCCTTCTTTTGGAGGGTTTAATGAGCTCTCATCACTGAGGGCTACTGTGAATCATCACTCCCTACCCCCTAGCTGGTTTTCCACCTTCCAACTATGCCTTCACTTCGTCTCTTCTCCCTTCTCCTTGCTTTTAACCATACATCCATCCAACATCAAGGTGAGAGAGTTGGGTTTCATTACAAGAGGTATAAGGCAAGCAGGGAGGAGGACACATTTCCTTCATTTCCTCAGTCTGCCCCACTTCCTCACCTGCAAGGAGACTGCAAGCACTTCCCACTGGTCAGCCTTGGTCTCTCATGCCCCAGAAGCTGTGTTACCCCACCTGCAAACCACCAGCCATTTTTGTCAAAATGTCCTCATCCCTCCTACATAAGTCTTCCTTATTCCCTAAGTCCAGGTCAAGTGCCACCTCCTCAAAAAGTCTTCCTTAACTACTTCAGCCTTTATACAATTCCCCTTGCTTCTTTAGAAAAACACAAAGTGTTTTTCATAATTATGTCCAAATTTGATTGTCATATGATGTGGACTCCATGACTTGATTTAATGGTCCTGAAGGAGGGAGGCCAAATCTCCCATCACTCTTGCATCCACCATGGGTGTCCTGGTTCAATGCTAGGCACAGACCTGGTTGCCTATTTGACTCCTGCTTAAAAGAGAGAACGTACTTCCAAGTTCCACATGCTGGTGTTTGCATGAGAGCACAAACTCAGTAAGCCACAGAAATAGCTTTCCGTGGTGCTAGGGTTCAGTTCAACATAGAACTTTTTTTTACATTCTTACAGTGTTCCAGGCACTGAGCTGGCAACTGGCTGTATCAGAAATACACTTTGTCCAGTGCTGTCTTCACCCCTTCTTTCTCAGGAGATGGCTAGCCCTCCTGCAAGCTGACCTTATTCTCATAATGGAGATGATGAAGGCAGGGAGCCTGACAGTCGAGCCAATACTTCATGCCTGTCAAGACTCAGCTCAAGTTGGATTTCCTTCTGTGACCTTCCTCGCACTGTAACCTTAAGTCCTTTCAGTTTTCCCAAGGAAATCAAATGAGGAATGCTAGAGTCATTGACTGGGGCTTCCCAGGTGGCTCAGAAGTAAACAATCTGCCTGTGAATGCAGGAGATGCAGGTTTGATCCCTGGATTGGGAAGATACCCTGGAGAAGGAAATGGCAACCCACTTCAGTATTCTTGCCTGAGAAATGGCACGGACAGAGGAGCCTGGCAGGCTACAGTCCATGGGGTCACAAAGAGATGGACATGACATCGACTAAACAACAACAACAGAATCATGGACCAAGATGATCGCTCCATGGGATGATCTTTTGACCCTGTTCCTGTTGGCAGTTGGGTGCTTTGACTGACAGGCAGCTCTTCAGTAGGCTCCTTCTCCCTGTGCTCTGCCACTTCTGATGGCCTTGGGGTCACCTGCATTCTGCTCATAATAATAAAGGGCCACATTATAATTTTCAAGTTCTAGTTTCATTTGCCTTCATGGGTTTCCTTTTCATTACAAAATATTAAAGATGATATTTTATGACTGTGTTGGTATAAAGATATTTTGTAAGATTACATTTTCATTGACATAAAAGTTTAGCTTTTGATGCTGATTTTAAGGAATGGGTGAATTTAACTCAGATGACCATTATATCTACTACTGCAGGCAGGAATCCCTCAGAAGAAATGGAGTAGCCATCATGGTCAACAAAAGAGTCCGAAATGCAGTACTTGGATGCAATCTCAAAAATGACAGAATGATCTCTGCTTGTCTCCAAGGCAAACCATTCAATATCACAGTTATCCAAGTCTATGCCCCAACCAGTAATGCTGAAGAAGCTGAAGTTGAACGGTTTTATGAAGACCTACAAGATCTTTTAGAAGTAACACCCCAAAAAGATGTCCTTTTCATTATAGGGGACTGGAATGCTAAAGTAGGAAGTCAAGAAACACCTGGAGTAACAGGCAAATTTGGCCTTGGAATGCGGAATGAAGCAGGGCAAAGACTAATAGCATTTTGCCAAGAAAATGCACTGGTCATAGCAAACACCCTCTTCCAACAACACAAGAGAAGACTCTACACATGGACATCACCAGATGGTCAACACCGAAATCAGATTGATTATATTCTGTGCAGCCAAAGATGGAGAAGCTCTATACAGTCAGCAAAAACAAGACCAGGAGCTGACTGTGGCTCAGATCATGAACTCCTTATTACCAAATTCAGACTTAAATTGAAGAAAGTAGGGAAAACAAGACGCTTACTCCTTGGAAGAAAAGTTATGTCCAACCTAGATAGCATTTTCAAAAGCAGAGACATTACTTTGCCGACTAAGGTCCGTCTAGTCAAGGCTATGGTTTTTCCTGTGGTCATATATGGATGTGAGAGTTGGACTGTGAAGAAGGCTGAGCGCCGAAGAATTGATGCTTTTGAACTGTGGTGTTGGAGAAGACTCTTGAGAGTGCCTTGGACTGCAAGGAGATCCAACCAGTCCATTCTGAAGGAGATCAACCCTGGGATTTCTTTGGAAGGAATGATGCTAAAGCTGAAACTCCAGTACTTTGGCCACCTCATGTGAAGAGTTGACTCATTGGAAAAGACTCTGATGCTGGGAGAGATTGGGGGCAGGAGGAGAAGGGGACGACCAAGGATGAGATGGCTGGATGGCATCACGGACTCGATGGATGTGAGTCTGAGTGAACTCCAGGAGATGGTGATGAACAGGGAGGCCTGGCGTGCTGTGATTCATGGGGTTGCAAAGAGTCAGACACCACTGAGCGACTGAACTGAACTCAACTGAAAACTTTCCATGAGCCCTTAAAATCATCATGGTTCCTCGGTACTATTCTTATCCAGTCTGTGATCCTCTCTACCTGGTCTCAACCTCCATGGTGCTGGTCCACCTGTTTCCTTGGCAACCAATGCATGGGCTTTGCTTTGCCCACATGATGTGTACACATCAGGCAGACAGCAGGGTCTTGGGCCTCTTGTTAGCTCCCTAGCACATGGGTCAGTGCTCTGCCCAGAACTAGAGCTCTGTGGATATCAATGACATAGTTGTGCACAATGGGACAATTTCTTAGACTCAGTAAACCTCAGTTTCCTCATCTGTAAAATGGAGCACAAGATTTGAATCTCTCTCATGGTTTTGCTGAGGGGACAAAGTGAGGTGATTCATGCTTAATACAGAATCTGGCATGTGGTAAGCACTGCATAAATGTTAATTTTTCATTCTTATGATTTAATATGACAATATCTCACAATTATAGAATGCTAGAGTTTTCAAAGAACTGCCAAAGGATGATACCATGGCTATAGTTTTCACATCTCACTGCAGCCAAAGTTGGTTTATGGAAAATGTTGAGATTTAATGGAAAGATTTTAGAACAGGACTGGTGTGGATTTGAATTCCATTCTGCCACTCATCAGCAGGATGACAAGTGATACATATTTACATGTGAGACTTTGTTTTCTCATATGTAAAATCAAATCATAATAGCAGTTGCTTCACAAGAAGCTAAGTTATCTGCTTCAAAACAGATAACCAACAAAGACCTCCTGTACAAGGAACTCTGCTCAATGTTCTATGATAACCTAAATGGGAAAAGAATTTGAAAAAGAATAGATACATGTAAATGTAACTGAATCCCTTTGCTGTATTCCTGAAACTAACACAACATTGTTAATTAACAATACTCCAATATGAAAAGAAGAGTTAAAAAAATAAACCCACTTAGTTCATCAGTTCAGTTCAGTCTCTCAGCTGTGTTCGACTCTTTGCAATCCCATGGATTGCAGCATGTCTGTCCATCACTAACTCCCAGACCTTGCTCAAACTTATGTCCATCGAGTTGGTGATGCTATCCAACCATCTCATCCTCTATTGTCCCCTTCTCCTCCTGTCTTCAATCTTTCCCAGCATCAGGGTCTTTTCCAATGAGTCAATTCTTTGCATCAGGTGGCCAAAGTATTGGAGTTTCAGCTTCAGCATCAGTTCTTTCCATGATGATTTCTTTCAGGATTGACTGCTTTGAGCTCCTTGCAGTCCAAGGGACTCTCAAGAGTCTTCTCCAACACCACAGTTCAAAAGCATCAATTATTTGGTGATCAGCTTTCTTTATAGTCCAACTCTCATATCCATTCATGACTATTGGAAAAACCACACCTTTGCCTAGACAGACCTTTGTCTGCAAAGTAATGTCTCTGCTTTTGAATATGCTGTCTAGGTTGGTCATAGCTTTTCTTCCAAGGAGCAAGTGTCTTTTATTTATTTTTTTAAATTTATTTATTTTAATTGGAGGCTAATTACTTTACAATATTGTAGTGGTTTTTGCCATACATTGACGTGAATCAGCCATGGGTTTACATGTGTTCCCCTTCCTGAACCCCCCTCTCACCTCACTCCCCATCCTATCCCTCTGGGTCATCCCAGTGCACCAGCCCTGAGCACCCTGTCTCATGCATTGAACCTGGACTGGCAATCTGTTTCACATATGATATTATACATGTTTCAATGCTATTCTTTCAAATCATCCCACCCTCGCCTTCTCCCACAGAGTGCAAAAGACTGTTCTATACATCTGTGTCTCTTTTGTTGTCTCACGTATAGGGTCATTGTTACCATCTTTCTAAATTCCATACATATACATTAGTATACTGCATTGGTGTTTTTCTTTCTGGCCTACTTCACTCTGTATAATAGGCTCCAGTTTCATCCACCTCATTAGAACTGATTCAAATGTATTCTTTTTAATGGCTGAGTAATATTCCATTGTGTATATGTACCACAACTTCCTTATCCATTCGTCTGCCTATGGATATCTAGGTTGCTTCCATGTCCTGGCTATTATAAACAGTGCTGCAATGAACATTGGGGTACACGTGTCTCTTTCAGTTCTGGTTTCCTTGGTGTGTATGCCCAGCAGTGGAATTGCTAGGTCATAAGGCAGTTCTATTTCCAGTTTTTTAAGGAATCTCCACACTGTTCTCCATAGTGGCTGTACTAGTTTGCATTCCCACCAATAGTGTAAGAGGGTTCCCTTTTCTCCACACCCTCTCCAGCATTTATTGCTTGTAGACTTTTGGATTGCAGCCATTCTGACTGGTGTGAGATGGTACCTCATTGGGGTTTTGATTTGCATTTCTCTGATAATGAGTGATGTTGAGCATCTTTTCATGTGTTTGTTAGCCATCTGTATGTCTTCTTTGGAGAAATGTCTGTTTACTTCTTTGGCCCATTTTTTAAAATTTTATTTTTACTTTATTTTACTTTACAATATTGTATTGCTTTTGCCATAATTGACATGAATCCGCCACGGGTGTATACGAGCTCCAAATCCTGAACCCTCCTCCCACCTCCCACCCCATATCATCCCTCTGTATCATCCCCGTGCACCAGCCCCAAGCATCCTGTATCCTGTATCGAACATAGACTGGCGCTTCATTTCTTACATGATAGTATACATGTTTCAATGCCATTTTTTGATTGGGTCGTTTATTTTTCTGACATTGAGCTGCAGGAGTTGCATGGATATTTCTGAGATTAATTCTTTGTCAGTTGCTTCATTTTTTATTATTTTCTCCCATTCTGAAGGCTGTCTTTTCACTTTGCTTATAGTTTCCTTCGTTGTGCAAAATCTTTTAAGTTTAATTAGGTCCCATTTGTTTATTTTTACTTTTATTTCCATTACTCTGGGGGGTGGGTCATAGAGGATCCTGCTGTGATTTATGTCAGAGAGTGTTTTGCCTATGTTTTCTTCTAGGAGTTTTATAGTTTCTGGTTTTACATTTAGATCTTTAATCCATTTTGAGTTTATTTTTGTGTATGGCGTTAGAAAGTGTTCTAGTTTCATTCTTTTACAAGTGATTGACTGGTTTTCCCAGCAGCACTTGTTAAAGAGATTGTTTTTTCTCCATTGTATATTTCTTGCCTCCTTTGTCAAAGATAAGGTGTCCATAGGTGCATGGATTTATCTCTGGGCTTTCTATTTGGAACAAGTATCTTTTAATTTCATGGTTGCAGTCACCGCCTGCAGTGATTTTGGAGCCCAAGAAAATAAAGTCTGTCACTGTTTCCATTGTTTCCCCACCTATTTGCCATGAAGTGATGGGACCGTATGCCATGATCTTAGTTTCCTGAATGTTGAGTTTTAAGCCAACTTTTTCACTCTCCTCTTTCACTTTCATCAAGAGGCTCTTTAGTTCTTCTTCGCTTTCTGCCATAAGGGTGGTGTCATCTGAGTATCTGAGGTTATTGATGTTCCTCCTGGCAATCTTGATTCCAGCTTGTGCTTCATCCAGCCCGGCATTTTGCATGATGTACTCTGCATGTAAGTTAAATAAACAGTGTGACAATATACAGCCTTGACATACTCCTTTCCCAATTTGGAACCAGTCTCTTGTTCCATGTCCGGTTCTAACTGCTGCTGTTTGATCTGCATACGGATTTCTCAGGAGGCAGGTCAAGTGGTCTGGTATTCCCATCTCTTTGTGAATTTTCCACATTTTGTTGTGATCCACACAGTCAAAGGCTTTCGCATAGTCAATAAAGCAGAAGTAGATGTTTTTCTGCTTTCAAGTTAGTTCATGCTGCTGTTCATTTAGAAAACAACCATACTGGTCACATATACACTTCTATATTTAAAATAGATAATCAACAAAGACCTACTGTACAGCACGGGGAACTCTGTTCAACATTATGTGGCAGCCTGGATGGGAGGGGAGTTTGGGAGAGAATGGAAACATATAAACATATGGCTGAGTACCTTTGCTGTTCACTGGAAGCTATCACAACATTGTTAATCAGCTATACCCAATACAAAATGAAAAGTTAAAAAAGAAAAAAAAAAAAAATCCCAGGTCTCCTTGTCACAGGTTGCCTTTCCTTTTTGTTGAGGATCACTGCACATAAATCCCTCCCACTTGCCTATGGTTATGAAAGCCTCCAAGTCCTTATAGGAGACCAGGAGATTTGGTACTAAGCTTAATAATGCTAGATTCTTTCCCCCATTCCATCCATGTTTAAATAAAAAACACCATATGCCTGGAAGGGGTTATGCCCAAGTCCTTCATTAGTCATAAACACCTTAACATAAAGGTGCTTCTTGTCGCCAGAGAGCAACTTCAGCAGCTGCTGAAAGGAGGGACAATTTCAGAACACTGGGCTGGGGGCAAAGGCCTGGGATACTGAGAACTCACAGTGTTTCTTTCTTTATATATCTGTTGTTTCTGTGATACTGGCATGACCACAATACGATGAAATTCTCTTGGTTTTAGGGTGACTATGCTCTCTGTATGCTCCCAGATGGTGACTGCAGCCGTGAAATTAAAAGACCCCTGCTCCTTGGAAGAAATGCTATGACAAACCTAGACAGCATATTAAAAGGAGAGACATTATTTTGCTGGTAAAGGTCCATCTAGTCAAAGCTATGGTTTTTCCAGTAGTCATGTATAGATGTGATAGGTGGACCATAAAGATGAGTGTGGAAGAATTGATGCTTTTGAACTGTGGTGCTGGAGAAGACTCTTGAGAGTTCCTTGGACTGCAAGATCCAACCAGTCAATCCTAAAGGAAATCAGTTCTGAAAATTTGTTGGAAGGACTGATGCTGAGGCTGAAGCTCTATACTTTGGCCATCTGATGAAAAGAACTGACTTACTGGAAAAGACCCTGGTGCTGGGAAAAGACCCTCTTGACTCTGAAGGCAGGAGGAGAAGGGGATGACAGAAGATAAGATGGTTGGATGGCATCCCTGACTCAATGCACATGAGTGTGAACAAACTCTGGGGTTGGTGATAGACAGGGAAGCCTGGCATGCTGTAGTCCATGGGGTCACAAAGAGTTGGACACAACTGAGCAACTGAACTGAGCTGAACTGAATGCTCCCTGTAGGGTTTCCCTGGTGACTCAGCAGTAAGGAAACTGCCTGCAATGCAGGAGACACAGGAGACTCGGGTTCAATCCCTGGGTCAGGAAGATCCCCTGGAGGAGGGCACGGCAACCCACTCCAGTATTCTTGCCTGGAGAATCCCATGGGCAAAAGAGCCTGGTGGACTATAGTCCATAGAGTTGCAAAGAGTTGGACCCGACTGAAGCAACTGAGCATGCTCACACACATGCTCCCTTAGACTGCTTCTCTAATAAATGAAGTTGTAGGGTGTGCATTTCAATTCTTTCATGTCTTCATGGTCAGTGACTAAGAGTCAGCGGACCTAAACTCTGGAAACAAACACAAAAGATTAAGAAAACATTTAATCTTGTGGTACAGTACCTTGGAAGGTACAGTAGTACCGTACAACAGCTGGCATACAGAGGCTGGCATTAGGTGAACAAGCAAGAAAAGTTACTGACTGGAGGAGGGAGAGGAGGTGAGAGATGGCAGAGCTGAAGGACCATCAGCAATAGGAGACAGAGGGCAAGCTGTAATTACACTCACACCTGACATCGAAGGAACCTGACAATCCTGGTTCCTTGCTGGATTCAAGTCTATCTACTCTCTTGAAAAAAACAATCCAGTGATGTCTGGGTAGTAGCTCTTTTTCTCTCATCATAGATGACACAGTAGCACTAGGTTGCATTCTGAACGGCTGCTGCAACCTGCGTGTACCATTCTCCATTCAAGTTCTGTGCTTCCAAAACTAACAGTGCCTCCTCAGATAAGAAAATCCTCTTGCCACTTAGTGTGTTGTAAATCTCTTCTATTCTTTAGTTACTTCTTCCTCTTGTCTCTCTTCATCCTTTCTCTGGGCCTCCCATTCCATCAGATCTTCATTGGTAAGCTCCAGGTTTGCACTTTTGAAAATTTGCAACTTGAAGGTTCCTATGTAGAAGACTTACTGTAATTCCATAACACATATTCCACTTGTGGATAACCCCACATGCTCCTGGTAAGTGTCTCTAGAGGAAATGCTGAAAACCCTAATCTAAGGTGCAGACAAGCTGAGTGGAAGCAGATTCACTAGGGAAATAGTGACTCTATGTTCTAAATGCAGAGGAGGCTGGACTGGGTACGGCAGGGAGAAGAAATGCCAAATGCTTGCAGAAAACAAGTATTTCAACTATTTGTGTCAGAACCACAAGGACCCACCTTAGCCTGCATGAGGCAGGATTTCTGGAAGTGGGGCTAGCAATCTACACATTTAATAAGTTTCTAGGTCATGCTCACCAATGAGAACCACACTTTGGGACTTCCCTGGTGGTCCATGGATTAAAGAATTCACTGTGCAATGCAATGGATGTAAGTTTGATCCCTGGTTGGGGAACTAAGATCCCACAAGCTGTGGAGCAACTCAGAGTGCCATAACTACTGAGCCTGTGAGCCACAACTAGAGAGTCCCGGAGCCACAGAGAAAGATCCCACACAACACTGCAGAGATCCCATGCGCCAAGACTAGGACCTGGTTTGCTGTTCAGCCGCTCAGTCGTGTCCAACTCTTTGCGATCGCACGGACTGCAGCATGCCAGGCCTCTCTGTCCTTCACCATCTCCCAGAGTTTGCTCAAACTCATGTCTATCGAGTCGGTGATGTCATCCAACCATCTCATTCTCTGCTGTTCTCTTTTCCTCTTGCCCTCAATCTTTCCCAGCATCAGAGTCTTTTCCAAAGAGTTGGCTCTTTGCATCAGGTGGCCACAGTATTGGAGCTTCCCCTTCAGCCCAACCCAGTGAAAAAAAAAGAACCACCACTTTAGCACCTGGCTACTTTGGGTCAGGGAACAGTAGTGCCCTGGGGTGTGGGGGTGGGAGCAGGAGGCTGGGTCAACACCCAAGACCATGGTTAGCAGAAGAGGCTTCATGACCTATTCTGTCCGCACCCGCACTTGATCCTTGGAGGCAGCCATGGAAAGAAAGGGGAGGACCTGGAGGAACATGGCTATGAAATGAAGATGCTTACTCACTCTTGTCAACCCAGTTCCAACCTCTGCTTTCTTCTTCTATCTCCAGAACCAACTTAGTTATCAGAACCCATGTCTGGACCACAGGAAAATGGCCATGAAAAGATGAGGCTCTGACACCTGACAGTATTCTTTCAACACAAAAAGTGGGAAGGTTAATAGAAAGTAGAAACAAAGATGGTGTGGCTGGAGGGATAGCAGAGTCGGCCTTCCTCAGAGTGGCTACGGCAACATTTGGCAGAGATGATGGTTTACTTAAGGAATTAACTGAGAAATAAGCTGTTCCGCCCAAAGTCATCTCAGCTGCCAAAACCTCAATTATTTTCCTACCCTGAAATGATCTGAGGAAAAGAAGCACTCAAGCTCTGCCACAGTGTTAACTACTCCCTCTGGACTCTGTATTAACCCTTGCAGAAGGTTAAAATATGAATCTGCATAATGAGACTAAAAGGACCTCGACTGCAAGGGAAAAAGCTAACAAATCCTAAGACACTACATCCTGTGTGATTCCATCTATGTGAAGGTCAAAGCCTGGCAGAAGGAATCTATAGGTTAGAGGTTGAGAGAGTGGTTATTTGGGCTGAGTGGAGGAGGGTATAAGGGGTCTCTGGGTCTGGGTGATGTTGATTCTTAAACTGGGTGCTGGATGGGCTCACTTTGTAAAGATTCATCAAGATGGATACTTAGGTGTACTTTTCTATCAGCATATAATACTTCAATAAAATTTTTTTTAAGTGAAAAAATATACATACACACATGTGCATGCTTGCTCAGTCGCTAAGTTGTGCTGTCTCTTTGTGACTCCATGAACTGTAGCCTGCCAGGCTCATCTGTCCATGGGGTTTTCCTGGCAAGAATACTGGAGCGGGTTGTCATTTCTTCCTCCAAGGGATCTTCCCAACCCAGAGATCAAACCTGCATCTCCTGCATTGGCAGGCAGATTCCCTACCCCTGAGCCACCAGGGACGCCACCATGGAAGTCCCATATATACATACACTTTTGATCCTGAAACTCTGAGGCTGCTTGTTGCACAGCCTCCCAACTGGAATTGGTTAAGGTCTTCCTTTCTCTCTCTCTCTCACACATACACCTTTCCCCCTCTTTATTTACTTATTTTCACAAGATTAAATTATTTGTTGGAAGCCCAAGATACTGTTCTTCCTAAACAGCTTTGTTCTCACTGATGTACCATGACTTCCCAGACTTTAGGAAACTGAGGTCTTTTAAAAGAAGCATGCTCTGGAGATGAATCCATGGCAAGGAGGGGGACGGGCAGGGAGGCTCTGAAGCATGGGTCACAGGAGCTGTAACCTAATCATGTATCCTTGGCAGCTAAGGCAAGATCCCCTGCTGACCTGTCAAACTCTCACATGGACGTTAAGAAGATTAAGATAACAGCATGCCTCACATAGCTAATCAGAGAGACTTAAAACAATTGGCAAAAATAGATGGAGTTATGAAATGCTTATTAGGGATAATGAGTCCGTGTCACAATAGTAGCATAGAGGGTCAGCTCATTTCAACACACACCAAAAAGAGGAGAGGAGGCGCCAGTGATGATCAACCCGGTAAGATACTTCATGTCTGGTGCCTGATCACATAGAGACATACCTGCCGAGCTCTCCCACCCCACCCCATCACTGACCATGGCCAGTTTGCAGAGGATGCAGAGGTCATGGAGGCGCCTGGTCACATCCAACATCTTAGACATAAGAGGAGGTACATCTGTGCTCAAATATTCTAAATAGATTTTTCCCAATTTAAGGACAGTCACCTCAATCTTGGGCTTCGCTGGTGGCTCAGTGGTAAAGAATTTACCTGCCAATGGAGGAGATGAGGGTTTGATCCCTGGGTCAGGAAGATTCTCTGGAGAAGGAAATGGCAACCCACTCCAGTATTCTTGCCTGGAGAATCCCATGGACGGAGGAGTCTAGGGGACTACCGTCCATGGGGTGACAAAGAGTTGGACATGACTTAGTGATTAAACAACAACAATGACACCTTAATCTTCCCCCATCCTCTTGGGTATATTAGCCTTAGTGATTAAACAACAACAGTGACACCTTAATCTTCCCCCATGCTCTTGGGCCTATCAGCCACATGCCAGTTCACATCCCGCTTGTCTTTTAGGGACAAGAGGAGCATAAATCCACTCATGGGGGCTAGCTAAACACCGTTTTTGGTCTGGGATGGGGAGTATGCTTCTGGCAATTCCTCCTATGCCCATTCTGCCCACCTTTACTCCGAGGTCCTCCTTTTTCAGCCCTGGGCCAGCAGCAGCAGCCCCTGTGCTGTGCTCCACAGCCCCCAGTGGGCTTCCCAACCCCAAGCGCTGCAGGCTGGAGGGCCAGAACAGAAGAGGTCCTGAAGGTCTCTACTCTGTCTTTCATCCATTTAGAGGAAGGAGACACCAGGAGACCTTAGGGCTTCCTCAAGCCCATCAGTCTTGCCCTCCCCTCACCAAACTCTCCTTCGTTTCCCACTGGGTCTCCCTCTGTAAGGGAGGTGTTGGCAGAATGACACTAAAAATTCCAGCAGATGGTATAGGTCAGGGAAGTGGACTGAGGGACAGGCTCTGGGCAGAAGACTCTCCTCGGGAAGTTGACCCAAAGATGGAGGTTTGTCTGTGGGAGGTTCATGGGACGCACCCTTGGGATCACACCTGTTGGAGGGTGAAGCCAAGCCCAGTGGAGCTGGAGCGTGCTAAACAGCTGTGCTGAATCAGGATGAAGACTGCCATTGTCCACAGGCCGCTCCCTGAGACGGGGCAGCTCCCACCAGGAGAGGTGAGACTGAGCTGGGAGCTGGGAGAGGAGCGCTCCCAGCACTGGGTGTCATCCACTGCTTTGGTCCTGGAGGGAAGGGCCCCGACAGCACAGCACAGCGTCCACTGCACTCGACACGACCACATTTACGTGTAGTTAAGAGACTACCACTCATGGCTTCCGAGGTGGCTCAGCGGTAAAGGACCTGCCTGCCAAAGCAGGAGACGCAGGTTTGATCCCTGGGTTGGGAAGATCCCTTGGTGAAGGAAATGGCAACCCACTCCAGTATCCTTGCCTGGAGAATCCCATGGACAGAGGAGCCTGGTGTACTACAGTCCATGGGGTTGCAAAGAGTTGGACACGACTGAGTGAGTATGCACACACACATATATACTGTCTGTGCCAATGCATAAAGTAAGGGAGTAAGCAGAAGTAAAGAGCAGCTTGTTGGATTCCCAGATTTTTCATTTACTCTGCTGCTGCTGCTGCTGCTAAGTCGCTTCAGTCGTGTCTGACTCTGTGCGACCCCATAGACGGCAGCCCACTGGGCTCCCCCATCCCTGGGATTCTCCAGGCAAGAACACTGGAGTGGGTTGCCATTTCCTTCTCCAATGCATGAAAGTGAAAAGTGAAAGTGAAGTCACTCAGTCATGTCCGACTCTCAGCAACCCCATGGACTGCAGCCCACCAGGCTCCTCTGTCCATTGGATTTTCCAGGCAAGAGTACTGGGGTGGGGTGCCATTGCCTTCCCCGTTATTTACTCTGAACATTGACAATTCTGAAGCCTAACCAGACTCTATAGTGAGGGGAAACAGAAGAGATGCCCAGCCCAGGCAATTCTGGTGATTTCCCCTGAACTTGTCACAGTGGAGACCAGATGACCAGTCTCCCAGCTGAACCAATGTCCACTCCTGAGAACTCTGCCTGCCTTCTATTTTTGAATGGGTTGGAAATAGAAGCAAGGGATAAATTTTGTCTTCCTTTTGCTTGTCAGGGGTGGGTACCTTGAATACGGGTTTGAATAGAAAATTAAGCACAAAATGCAAAGCAAAGACCTCAGAAGTGCCCCTACTATCTCCTTGAAAGGCAGAGCTTTATAAATTGAACAATTGTTCTGACTGGGTCCTCACAAAGGACCCCAGCAGTGACTCAGGTAAGCACCCTCTTGAGGCTAATTAAGATGTTACAAAATGTAGGCACCTCATAATTAGACTGGAATCAGTCCTTCAATTCCACTTTCTCTTTCTAGCCCCATATTATTAAGGCAAAGCCAAGGGAAAGTACTCAGTTGTGTATTTCTCCCCAAACTACCTTTCACAGTCATCTGAATGAGATTTTACTTTTATCAGCAAGTGTTTGAGCAACAGTGGAGAGGAAGAGGAGGCTGACACAGAACTTTAAAGTTACATGTTTCTACTGATAAGAAAGAAAGTTCTGGAAGCCTATTATCTCAATAGGACATCTTTACTTATTTAACATTGTTCTAGAAATAATAGCCAACAAAATTAGCCAAAGAAAAGGGTACGTTATACATATTGGAAAGAGGACCAGAGCTGATAAACGCAGATGATTTTTGTAGACATGGAAAACTCCAAAGAATTAGCTAAAAAATTACTGGAACCATAATGAGACAGCAGAATGGTGGTTGGTTAAACCTAAAACCTTAAAGCTTTCTTATCTACCAGTAATCATTAGAGTTAGAATGTAATGGGGGTCAGGACTTCATTCACAGTAACAATAAAATTGAGAGACTAGCATTGACATATATACACTATCATGTGTAAAATAGCTAGCTAGCTAGAAGCTGCTGTATAGCACAGGGATCTAAGTTCAGTGCTCTGTGAGGAACTAGAAGAGGGGTATGGGAGGTGGGTGGGAGGGAGGCTTAAGAGGGAGGGGATATATGCATACATATGGCTGATTCATGTTATTGTACAGCAGAAACTAACATAACATTGTAAAACAATTATATTCCAATAAAAAATCTAAAATATCTAGGGATTCATTTAATAAGAAGTGTATAGAAGACACAAAGGGAAAGTTACAAAGCTTGCTGCTGCTGCTGCTGCTAAGTCGCTTCAATCGTGTCCGACTCTGGGCGACCCCATAGATGGCAGCCCACCAGGCTCCTCCGTCCCTGGGACTCTCCAGGCAAGAACACTGGAGTGGGTTTTCATTTCCTTCTCCAATGTATGAAAGTGAAATTGAAAGTGAAGTCGCTCAGTCATGTCTGACTCTTAGCGACCCCATGGACTGCAGCCTACCAGGCTCCTCCGTCCATGGAATTTTCCAGGCAAGAGTACTGGAGTGGGGTGCCATTGCCTTCTCCATTACAAAGCTTAACTGACTTAAATGAAGTGATACATGCCTGGATGGGGCTTCTTTATCATGTAAAGATATTACTTTTATTCATTTTAATATACAAGTTAACAGACTTCCAAATGAGAGAACTAAATAATTCCATATTTCATCTGGAAGAGTAAATATGTATGATAAGCCAAAAGGAGATGAGGATTATCTTATTTGACATTAAAATATATTTTAAAGTCACAGTTGACTGTCAAACAACTTGAAGGTTAAGGGTATTAATGCCTTCATAGTGGAAAAATCCAAGAATAACTTCACAGTCAGCCCGCTGCATATGTAGCTGGCATCTGCAGATTCAATCAGCCTCTGATTGTGTAGTACTGTACACAATTAAAAAAAAAAAAACCTGCCTATCAGTGGACCTATGCAGTTCAGATTCCTGTTGTTCAAGGATCAACTGTACACCAATTTATAAATATCAGTACCAAAACAGAAAGCAGGCTGTCTTCAGATCATTCAGCCACTTCTGATGGTCTGGACATGGAAATTAGCATCCTCTCCTTGCTCAACTGACCATGACCTTCTGTGGATGGCCAGATTTCATCAGCAGCACCACCTTAGGAAAAGTGCTTATAGCCCTACTCTTGGAGCCTTTATTCCTTTTGATGATACTGGGACAGATTCCCAGGTTGGGACATCAGAGCATGTCCTCTGGTTGTGTTGACAAGACACCAGACATCTTTGAAGGAAGTGACACATCCAGCTGGGGCAGTCTCTGGTATTTTCCACTTCCTGTCAGCCTCTCAAGGGATAGGTAAAGCATGCAACTCTCATTTTAATTTTTCACTTGTCTTCTGGATTTTTGATGCCCCACACATCCTGATGGCTCAGTCAGTAAAGAATCTGCCTGCAGTGCAGGAGACTTGGGTTTAATCTCTGGGTTGGAAAGATCTCCTGGAGAAGGAAATGGCAACCCACTCCAGTATTCTTGTCTGGAAAATTCCATGGACAGAAGAGCCTGGCGGGCTACAGTCCATGGGGTTGCAAAGAGTTGGACACAACTTAGTAACTAAACCATCACCACGCTACAGTTTCTCCAATCTCTGTGAGAGGCCAGTTTTTTTCCAAATACAACATATATCAATACCAGTCCTTTTGTTAAATGTAAGAAAAATAAATTACAAAAAAGAGAAAGAAACCGCAAAGGACAAGCAAATACAAGCCCTGATTTTTATTATCACATTTAACAGAATTTCTTGGTCATCTTGCTATAAACATCTCTAAACACTTACTCTATCCATAGGCCAGTAACAAAATCAGCCAAGCACCCGTCCACTGACTAAAGGTTCTAAATCTTGTCACCAACAAACTGACTGCCGCTTTAGACAAGGATTCTTCATGTCCTGCAGTCAATGTAACAAGACAGTCTTGCATCTGTACAGCACAACTGTTCATGGCACTCGAATCTCATCCCTCGCATGACTCCCCGGTGATATTATTCTGAGGTAATTGGGGCAGCTTTTAAACAAACCCCATTTTTCAGGCAACAAACCCAGATCCCGGCAGAGACAGCAAAGTGGCCAAAGTAGTGAGTGCTAAAGCTGCACTCATTCACCTGAAATGTTCTGATTCGTGACCCTGAGTTCTTCCCATTCCTTAAAGGAGCCACATATGTGGCAATGACCCAGATACTGGTCTGTGAAGAGTCTAATCTCATGGCCCTGGCCTACAAAGCATGTTAAGTGCTCGGACTGCAAAAGTCCCTTTCCACCTTCCTTGACCCCATATCCTTGAACAGAAAGCCCATCAAATTGTCCAGGGCCCTGGGGCCAATGACACTATTCTCACACTACACTGGTGTGTTAGGAGACAAATTTCAAACACTCTGTGTGTCTGTGCACCCACATTCCTTCTCCAGGGGATCTTCCCGACCCAGGACTCGAACCCGGGTCTCCCACATTGCAGGCAGACACTTTACCGTCTGAGCCACCAGGGAAGCTCACACTCTCTATGTCTGACTTTTTATAGCCCTATGGACTACAGTCTGCCAAGCTCCTCTGTCCATGGGATTCTCCAGGCAAAAATACTTGAGTGAGTTGCCATTTCCTCCTCCAGGGAACCTTCCCAACCCGGGGCTCAAACCCGTGTCTCCCAAGTCTCCTGAATTGTCAGGCAGATTCTTTACCACTGAGCCATGTGAGAAGCCCACCTATAGGATAGCAATTATCAAAAGAAGTTTGTGTAAATGGCTTAGCAGATACACGCTGGAAAATACCTGTCTTTGTAAACAGAAAAAAATAAAGCAGACAAAGTTCACTTCCTCCACCAGGCATCTGCCTGAATCTTTTCCAAAAGCCCCTTATGAAAAGATGTTTTATTTATTCTGGACCCACAAAGATTCTATTGTATTAAAATAGCTTCAGCTGGAGTGTGGAATCTACAGGACATTGTACAGTTAAAAGGGGAAGTAGTAAGAGTTGCACTGAAGTCTTCAGTAGCCATTGGTACTTAAGTAAATGGCCAGAGAGCTGACTGAAGTCCACAACGAGGATGCTTTGCTTGCAGTGGCTATTTTGACACTTGGGCTTTCCAAGTGGTAAAGAATCCACCTGCCAATGCAGGAGATGCAGGAGACGTGGGTTCGAGCCCTGGGTTGGGAAGATCCCCTGGAGAAGGACCCAGTCCAGTATTCTTGCCCAGAGAATCCCATGGACAGAAGAGCCTGGTGGACCACAGTCCATGGGGTCGCAAAAGAGTCAGACACAACTAAGCACACAGGTATACATTCTGACACCCACCCCGGTGGCCTAACACAAACTGAGAAGATGCATCTTCTATGGCTCAGTATTCCCCACTTTTCTGGCTTTGATTCCTATCCTAAGATTTTATTCTGTAACAAGGCAATTCAGGACAGGGAAATGGAATCATCTTTAAGTTACTGGAAGCATTGCAACATATAATTAGGACAATTCAGATTTTTTCTTTTTGGCTTGAGTTTTTCCCGTTGGCCGTCTACACTGATCACAAGACTCCTATTTCTCAAGGCTGTGTAGTTAAGCCAAGTAACTGAGTACAAACCAGGACAGGCTTTCAATCATACAGCTGTTTCACACTGAGTTTACTTTTCTGGCACCAAAAGGAATTTGGAGACTTTTTTAGTTTACGAGATCACATTTAAGTGTTTTGGATAATTGACATTTTTCCTTTTAAATCTAAATGTTTAACAGCATGAAACCTGGGCAAATCTTTGCCTGAATGTACATCTGAAGATTAAAGTTGTACTAACTTAAAGAGCCAAGTCACCTCCACATGGAGAAAATCCAAACTCTTAGTTCTGCTATTCAAACACAATATGCCACAGCTGATCAGGATATCTGAACTCCACAGGAAGATTCATTTTATCATCTCACAAGTAGAACTGGACCTTGAGTCCTTTTAATTTAATTCAACAAATTGGGGCATCAGAGCATGTCTTCTGGTTGTGTTGACAAGACACCAGACATCTTCGAAGGAAGTGACACATCCAGCAGTCTCTGATATTGTCCACTTCCTGTCAGCCTCACAAGGGATAGGTGCTGTACATTGTATCTGGGGATTCAAAGCTGATTAAGACTGTTTGGATCTTCCCTGTAGCTCAGATGGTAAAGAATCTGCCTGCAGTGCAGAAGACCCGGGTTCAACCCCTGGGTTGGGAAGACCCTCTGGGGAAGGGAATGGTAATCCACTCCAGTATTCTTGCCTGGAGAATCCCGTGGACAGAGGAGCCTGGCAGGCTACAGTCCGTGGGGTCGCGAGGAGTCAGACGTGACTGAGCGATGAGTACTACTACTAAGACTGCTTTAGGTAAGGCCTGTAGAATATAACACAGAGCTTAAGAAACATCACCTCGTCAATTGAGGTGTAAAGACATAGCAACAATGGGCTTCGCAGGTGGCTGAGTGGTAAAGAATCTACCTTCAGTGCAGAAGACTTGGGTTCGATCCCTGGGTCGGGAAGATCCCCTGGAGGAGGAAATGGCCACCAACTCCAGTATTCTTGCTAGGATAATCCCATGAGCAGAGGATGGATCACAGTCAATGGGGTCACAAAGAGTCAGACATGACTGAGAATGCACACTCGACATAGAAACAAACACGGTTACCAAAGGAGAAAGTAGGGGGAGGGATAAATTAGGAGTTTGGGATTAACCAATACACACTACTATATATAAAATGGATAACCAGCAAGGACCTACAGTAGAGCACAAGGGAATATGCTCAGTATTCTGCAATTATCTATAAGGGAGAAAATATATGTATATGTGTAACTGAATCACTTTGCTATGCAACTGAAACTGACACAACATTATAAATCAAGTATACTTCAATACAGCTTAATTAATTAAAAGAAGAAGTGAGGCCTGGAGAGAACGAACCTTCCCAGAGTTACATAGTAGCAAGTGTGAATCTTTAAAATCATGCTTCTGAAATAGAGTTACAGACATAGAGAAAAAACATACGGACAGCAAAGTGGGATAAGGAGGTGGGATGAATTGGGAGATGGGACTAACATATATCCACTACTATGAGCGTATACTTGCTGGGAGGAAGGACTGGGAGAAGGGATAGTTAGGTAGTTTGGGATGGACATGTACACACTGCTATGTTTAAAGTGGATAACAAACAAGGACCTACTGTATAGCACAGGGAACTCTGCTCAACGTTATGCAGCAGTCTGGATGGGAGGGGGCTTGGGGGGAGACTGTATGCAGTATATGGACAACTGAGTTCCTTTGTTGTTCACCTAAAACCATCATGACATTGTTTATTAATCAGCCACACCCCAGTACAATAAAAGTTTAATAAATAAATAAAAATGGCCAAAGGGAAAAAACCAGATAACTAATGAGAACCTACTGTTATAGCACAAGGAACTCTACTCGATGCTCTGTGGTGACCTAAATAGGAAGGAAATACAAAAAAGAGGGGATGTATGCATGCAGGCAGCTGATTCACTTTGCTGTCTGTACAGTAGAAACTAACACAACATTGAAAAGCAAATATACTCTAATTGAAAAGAAAAGTTGTGCTTCTGAATCGAGGTATCCAAAGCACGAAATTATGGTTAAAATGTAGGTGCCATTACTTTTAAAGAAATGGTAGAATATCTGCGCCTCCATGTGTAAAACAGTTAGCTAGTGGGAAGCTGCTGTTAATATAGGGAGCCCAGCCTGGTGCTCTGTGAGATGTAAAGGGGCAGGATGTGGGGCTGGGGTGGCGTGAAGGAGGCTCAAGAGGGAAGGGATTTAAAAAAAAAGAAATGGTAGAAAGTAAAAGAAGTGGTTGAAAATAATAAAAGTAGTGTAGCGCGTGCACGCATGCTAAGTAGCTTCTGTGGTGGCTGACTCTGTGTGACCCTATGGACTGTAGCCCACCAGGCTCCTCTGTCCATGGGATTCTCCAGGCAAGAAAACTGGAGTGGGTTGCCATGCCCTCTGGGGTGTCCTCCCCACCCAGGGATTGAATATTATGTTTTGATCTTATGATTCCTGTATTGGCAGGCAGGTTCTTTACCACTAGTGCCATTCTATAGCTTTGGGGCTTATCAATCTATTTCCCACTGAACACTGTATACTCAGCTGCACAGGCCACCCAATTCACATAGACAGCCTGTAGATTCTCCAATCTGTTCGCTCAGTTTTGGAGGGAACAGATCCATCATGTTAAAATGTATTTTAACATGACCACAATGACCCTCATTGATTTCTCAGCTCTATTCTAGGTAAGTCAGATATTTTACCTATAGTAAGAAAGACCAGGTTTTCATATTGAAGATTTTTGTGATCGAAGGAGATATTGAGGGCAGAAGGAGAAGATAGCATCAGAGGATGAGATGGCTGGATGGAATCACCAATGCAGTGAACATGAACTTGGGCAAACTCCGGGAGATGGTGAGGACAAGGAAGCCTGGCATACTGCAGTCCATGGGGTCACAAAGAGTCGGACACAACTGAATGACTGAACAACAACAAGGAGACATCAAGACAAACTTGCGTGTTGATGTGTATATTTAAACCCATGTCCTAATCATGAAATGTGAGTGCCAGTTATATGAAGATCACACCAATCTTCTTTTATGAAGACTTTGACACTCTGCCCTGCCCCCACAATTGGGCTTCCGTGGTGGCTCAGATGGTAAAGAATCTACCTGTAATGCAGAAGATCCCGGGTCAGGAAGATCCCCTGGAGAAGGGAATGGCTATCCACTCAAGTATTCTTACCTGGAGAATGCCATGGACAGAGGAGCCTGGCGGGCTATAGTCGGTGGGGTTTCAAAGAGTTGGACATGACTGAGCAACTAACACACACACACACACACACTCACACACACATATCCAAAATTGGAAAAGCAACCTCTTCTAACAGTGCCTACGTAATAATCACAGCCCTTTAATAGGCTCAGTTATATGTTGGTTTCTACCTTGAAGTCAGGGTCTGCTGTATCTGCCACCTAGTAGGCTCTCAATATGTTTCTCACATAAAGTAAATACAAGATATTTTGAGATCCTAGTCCTGGGGTGGCTTCCCAAAGGAGGAAAACAAGGATTTATTTTAAGAAATGGAAATGATTCGGTGAAAGAAGGCACATTTCTTCCTCGGTCCCTTCATTCCGCCTAAAATATAGGAGAAAGTGCGTAGGGCGGGGTGGTGAGAAGGGCGTGGGGAAGAGGAAAGTCATTCGCTGTTCCTATGATGCTCTCATGATTGGGCGGAAATTCTCAGATCTGCCAAGGTCAAGGGCAAGAACAGGAAAGACATTCCTGACCCTCAGTACAATTTCCCTTGTACTGTCATGCCGTACGCTCTCCACACAAGACACCTTTGAACTGGCTTTTGCAGTGACCTTGGGAAATCACTTCCATCTGGAGGCTGGAGTGAGTCATACGAAGGCAAGACACAATTTTTCCAGCTGGCAATTGGCCTGAATTATTGAATCCATGTTCTGACCCTTATGAAACACGATTGCTCAAGATCACTGATGGACGCAACATTGGTTGATCAAAGCATGTGGCTCTAATTTCTGTCCAATGCTCACTAGAGAAAGAGGAAAGTCACAGTTGGATATAGTTGATGGTTTGACTTTGAGAGGACGGCCAACCCTGGGGAGCTCTGGGCACTTGGTCAGCACAGTAGCAAAGTGCAAGGGTGTGGGAAGGTAGCGGCTGGGTGCATGCAATATTTTCCTGTCTGGTGTTTGTCCCAGGAGATCCATCTGCTATTGACACCTGAACTTTGTGACACAGCTGGGTCCCGCTCCACTGGCTTCTAGACAAAAAAACATGATGCAAGCCAGTTAGGGTGAAAGCGGTTACCATGGGAACCGTGGACTTCAGTTTGGAAAGATATTTACAATGACCACAGATACGGTTTGTATCAGTGCACTTCCTGAGAAGTTTCTTTTTATCCTTAAGTTTAACATTCCCCCTCCTTGCCCTGTGGAATTTGGTAAAAGAAAAATTTTAAGTCAGATTGAAGATATTACCTTCCCTGTTCATAGCTAAAACAGGATGTCTTGATTTATTCAAACCATATTCATTAAAGACAAATTTAATTCTAAATGGAGAAAATAAGGAAAGGTCAAGTTTTGTCTTGGATACTTTGAAAGAGTTGCTAAGCATTCTGTCCTCCGTGGAGGCTGGGTTGACACCAGGAGGTGTTATTTTTGTTATTTCCCCATAACCATTTTTCTGCCTCTCAGTAATGAGAGGAGAATTATGGCTCTAGAGAACAAACACGTCCTTATGTGGGCATGATCACAGCTGTGGCAAACTCGGTCATGATAGCAGGAATAGGCCCAACACTTTGGCGTGCTGGCCTGAGGACACAGAGGATGTTAAGGGCACGAGACTGGGCACCAGGGAGAACCAGGTTCCAATTCCTACTCTGCCACTTGTACTTAATGGCGTGACGCTGGGCAAGTTACAGAACCAGCCTCTGCCACAATTTCCTCATCTCTGAAATGAGACTCAGAATACCTATGGCTCCACATGTTTGCAAGGACTCAATCCAATAATGTCCACAAAGCATTCAGCGTCAGTGCCCAATAAACTAAAATCCAAAATTAAATCAGTCTCTAACAACTTTTTACCCTAAAGGCAAGGAGGACAAATAATCTTTATCTGGTCAATAGAGTTGTCAACACATATGTATGTATGCATGCATACCTAATTAACTGTATACATCTATTTTTTAAAACCAGCTCTTCAAATTTAAATGTAATTACTGACTTTATAAGTAAATGGTATTGAATTAATTGCCTCTGTGTTCACAGTAGTGTGATGAACCCTGTATAACAAGAGTTAAACAGACCCTGTCCTTATCCTTACAATCTAAAACAAGTGATGCTAGGACTTCCCTGGTGGTCCAGTGGTTAAGACTCTGCCTTTCAATGTGAAGGGGTGCAGTTTCGATCCCTGGTCAGGGAACTAAGATCTCCTATGCCACATGGGGTGGCTAAAAAGTAAATAAATAAGACAGATGACACTGACACAGACAAATAATAAGTGTGCATGTAGAGCTGCAACAGTTTTAGAGAAATCTAGAGAGCTAGCGAGTCATACTATGCATAAGTGTTAAGGTCTAATGTATTACAAAAAATCAGAATTAAATCGATCTAAAGGAATGATCCAGTGGAAGAGAAGTGGGGAAGACAGGAGAGCCAGCAGACCAAGCAGAGGCATTCCCTGGCTTAACACAAGTCTTCCGATCTCAGAGGACAATGGCTACAAGCCCACCCATAACTCTCCTGATCCCCCATCCTCCGGCCCCCCTGAAAGTCTAAACCCTCTCCCAGCTCCCCCTTTCTCATTCCATCCCGACCATAAAGGTGTCCATCTGGTTTTCACAGGCATCTTCTTCTTCTAATCCTCTCAAACAATCCTTGAAGAGTCTCTCATCTTTTTGCTTCCTTTTCTTGGAAAAAGAAAGAACTGGGTTGCCCTGGGTGGTGACAATTCCCTCTCTTTCTTTTGCTTCTCCTGTCTGACTCTGCTCCCCACCTCCATTTCCTCCCCCACCTCCATCCTCTGAACCAAGCCCTGGTCCCATCAGCCTCCTGAAACTGTTCCTAGTTCCAAACTCCTATCACAGTCTCAGAGATCAGCATCAAGTTTGATAGGTCACCAATGACCTCAAATTACTAAACACAATTTCTTTTCTGGTTCTCTTTCTCCTCGACATTGGCAACTGATATCAGCTCCACTCCCTCCTAACTGATATTTTCTTCCTGTTCTGTTGCAGGATTTATGCTATGCTGTCACTGACTCCATGGATATGAGTTTGAGCAAATTCTGGGAGATGGTGAAGGACAGGGGAGCCTGGCATGCTGCTGTTCATGGGGTCACAAAGAATCAGACATGACTGAGTGACTGAACAATGATGTCAATGAATTTTAACTTCAATGTACCACGCATGGCTAGAGTTTACCATATTCACATTGAATAGCAGTTTTTCACAGTTTCACTTATACACCATGATTTCAGGTGGAATATTGGAGAAGGAAATGGCAACCCACTCCAGTGTTCTTGCCTGGAGAATCCCAGGGATGGAGGAGCCTGGTGGGCTGCCGTCTATGGGGTCACACAGAGTTGGACACGACTGAAGCGACTTAGCAGCAGCATGGTCAAAACTGATGGCCTTCCAGAAGGTATTCCTCCTCCTAGCATCAGTCCTTGGCACCACTATTCCACTTCGCACTCAAAGCAAAATGCTATCTTTTGGTTCCCCCACTCCATTTCTTCATAGGAGAAGAATGTCACCTATCCCACCATGTCACCTACCTTCTTTGTACCCACAGTGGCTCCCCAGGTTCTCTTACTTCAAGATCAAAATCCTTGACTGGTTTTCAAAAAGACACCCAGGAGAATGGTGTAACCAAACCTGGTCAATGTTGGCTTGATGGCTGTCCCCTGCATGCACACACATGTGCTCATACCCACACACTCAATCACCCTCTCTAGAGGATGAGTTCACTAGCCCATAACCATGCCATGTTCACTTCTGCCTTGCAGCTTGACTTTTCATACCTTACCTTTCAAGATCCAATTGAAAACTCCCTCCACAGAAATTTCCATGAGCATCTAAGCCCTGCTTGACCTATCTTGCCTCTGAATCCTAGAGCTTTTCCTGATAACTATTGTTCTTTGGATGTTATTCTTTTCTTCCCAATCAGACTTGGAGGCAGTGGGTCACCTTCTCCAGTCTCCTTCATTAGACTTAGAACTGAGCACATGGCAAATGCTGGATGCTCTATAAACGCTTCTGACTACTAAGCAAGTTTAGGAGAAGGACTGGATGTGAAAACATCTGAGAACTCAGCGAACATTAGCCTCACAATGTTAATAATTTAATCCTCACACTCTCTCATTTCTGCTGATCCTTCTGCTTATCCTGGGTTTCTCCAACTTCAGTTCCTCTTGTATAACTACTTCTTCCCTTCATCCAGAAAATTATAAGAGCTAATCTCAACAGAGTCAGGGGAGACAGTGTCAGGTCTTCTGTTTTCTCCTGGAGATGGTGGCCAAAGCTAATGTCTTGTTTGCCATATGATTGACATGGTTCTATTGAGGAAGTTAACACACTGTAGAGGAAAAAATAATAATGACCCTTCTGTTACTACCTTGGTGGCACTGGTTACACTATTTAACACCTATGAGTTGCATTTCTTAGGCAGGTAAAACAAGGATAAAAATATCTCCTCGCAACTTATAGGGAAGTCATGTAGTTAAGTAAAATAACACTTGAATAATGGGCTATAAAATCGGAGGTACCAGAGGCCTTGTGATTGGCTGGGGCATTTTCATTTTAAAGAATGCTCCAGAAGGGACTTCCCTCGTAGTCCAGTGGTCGGGACTTCACCTTCCAATACACAGAGTGAGAGTTCAATCTCTGGTTGGGGATTCCCACATGTCTCATGGCCAAAAAATCAAAACAAAAAACATGAAACATTGTAACACATTCAATAAAGATTTTTAAAAATAGTCCACATCAAAAAATATTAGAAAAATAAATTACTTATATATAAAAAAGAATGTTCCAGAAGGGCAATGTTTAAGCTAAAATAACTCATAAAGGTGCAAAATTCCAGACTATGTAAACTAATCTGAAGAAGGAGAATCATCTAGAATCACCAACAGCCCATGATGAGGTGCAGGGGAATCTGGGCAGGTCTGCTGCCTTTCAGGAGTGATGAAGCAGAACAGACTGTAAACAGGAGAGGAACAGTCCCCACACAGGAGCCAGATCAGACATCAGGAGGAAAACTTGCTTTTGGTTTCCCACCCATGGGAGCTAAGTAGGACCTCAAATTTGTGAAAGCGTTTTCCTTTTCAGTTTCTCTTGATATATTAAAAGAGGCTCAGAAAAACCACTCCCAACTTTTGACTAATAAGGGTCACTTTATTATATTTCCCCACAGACAGAGGATGAGATGGTTGGATGGCATCACCGACTCCATGGACATGAGTTTGAGTAAGCTCTGGGAGTTGGTGATGGACAGGGAAGCCTGGTATGCTGCAGTCCATGGAGTTACAAAGAGTCGGGCACGACTGAGTGACTGAACTAAAGTGAACTGTCAGAACCTGTGTTTTGAAAGATTTAAAATGAGATAGCACACGTAAATATTGACTAACACAGATCATTTGTGCCATCAATGTTAGTACAGAAAATACATTGTGATTATTTGTTTCTTCTTGTGTTTTTCTACCCAAAGAGAAAATCATCAGCGTTTTGAGCATCATGAGATAAACAGTGTTGCTCTAATAGAATGGCATGCGTCCACCATTCTTTTCCCAAAACTTTGGGAGTTACATGTTTTGGAACCTAGGATGTTTCAGATTTTGTAAAAGCAACATGGGCTTCCCTGGTGGCTCAGAGGTTAAAGCGTCTGCCTCCAATATGGGAGATCTGGGTTCGATCCCTGGGTCAGGAAGATCCCCTGGAGAAGGAAATGGCAACCCACTCCAGTATTCTTGCCTGGAGAATCCCATGGATGGAGGAACCTGGTAGGCTACAGTCCACGGGGTCGCAAAGAGTTGGACACGACTGAGCGATGTATGGTATGTTATGGTAAAAGCAACACAGATCATATGTTATGCATTAAATAAGACCACCAGAGAGGCATGGGGCAGCATCCCATAATCAAACAAATAAATCTTTTTGCAACTTGATATGTGAATATAAAATCTAGATAAAATATAAATGTTATATGAAATTTATTTAAATGTAGATTTTTATATTCTATAAACTCTATATTCTAAAATCTATATTTTCATAGATCTTATAGATTCTATAGATCCACGTGAGTTCAGATTGTGTTCACTGCCAAGTGAGTTCTGATCAGGTCAGGTCTTAGCCTCAAATGAATAATCTAGAAGTTTCAGAGTTTTGAATTTAAGAAATCATGTACCTATGCTATTCTATGTAATATTAAAAAAAAAGAAGTAGTATCTTTTAAATCTTCCATTAAGCTTTCAGTTCAGTTCAGTCGCTCAGTTGTGTCTGACTCTTTGCGACCCCATGAATCGCAGCAAGCCAGGCCTCCCTGTTCATCACCATCTCTCGGAGTTCACTCAGACTCACATCCATCGAGTCCGTGATGCCATCCAGCCATCTCATCCTCGGTTGTCCCCTTCTCCTCCTGCCCCCAATCCTTCCCAGCATCAGAGTCTTTTCCAATGAGTCAACTCTTCACATGAGGTGGCCAAAGTACTGGAGTTTCAGCTTTCGCATCATTCCTTCCAAAGAAATCCCAGGGCTGATCTCCTTCAGAATGGACTGGTTGGATCTCCTTGCAGTCCAAGGGACTCTCAAGAGTCTTCTCCAACACCACAGTTCAAAAGCATCAATTCTTCGGCGCTCAGCCTTCTTCACAGTCCAACTCTCACATCCATACATGACCACAGGAAAAACCATAGCCTTGACTAGACGGACCTTAGTCGGCAAAGTAACGTCTCTGCTTTTGAAAATGCTATCTAGGTTGCTTTAGGAAATGTAAAAAACACTGAGTAGCAATCTCAGTTTGGGTAGATCAAGGGATGGAGGTTTGTGACATTGTACAGGAGGCAGTGATCAAGACCATCCCCAAGAAAAAGAAATGTAAAAAGGCAAAATGGTTGTCTGAGAAGGCCTTACAAATAGCTGTGAAAAGAAGAGAAGCGAAAGGCAAAGGAGAAAAGGAAAGATATACCCATTTGAATGTAGAGTTCCAAAGAATAGCAAGGAGAGAAAAGAAAATCTTCCTCAGTGATCAATGCAATGAAATCGAGGAATACAATAGAATGGGAAAGACTAGAGATCTCTTCCAGAAAACTAGAAATACTAAGGGAACTTTTCACACAAAGATGGGCACAATAAAGGACAGAAATGGTATGGACCTAACAGAGGCAGAAGATATTAAGAAGAGGTGGCAAGAATACACAGAAGAATTACACAAAAAATATCTTCACAACCAAGATAATCATGATGGTGTGATCAGTCACCTAGAGCCAGACATCCTAGAATGTGAAGTCAAGTGGGCCTTAGAAAGCATCACTATGAACAAAGCTAGTGGAGGTGATGGAATTCCAGTTGAGCTATTTCAAATCTTAAAAGATGATGTTGTGAAAGTGCTGCACTTAGTATGCCAGCAAATCTGGAAAACTCAGCAGTGGCCACAGGACTGGAAAAGGTCAGTTTTCATTCCAATCCCAAAGAAAGGCAATGCCAAAGAATGCTCAAACTACTGCACAATTGCACTCATCTCACACACTAGCAAAGTAATGCTCAAAATTCTCCAAGCCAGGCTTCAACAGTACATGAACCGTGAACTTCCAGATGTTCAAGCTGGTTTTAGAAACGGCAGAGGAACCAGAGATCAAATTGCCAACATCCGCTGGATTGTCAAAAAAGCAACAGAGTTCCAGAAAAAAACATCTACTTCTGCTTTATTGACTATGCCAAAGCTTTTGACTGTGTGGATCACAACAAAATGTGGAAAGTTCACAAAGAAATGGGAACACCAGACCACCTGACCTGCCTCCTGAGAAATCTGTATGCAGGTCAAGGAGCAACAGTTAGAACTGGACATGGAACAACAGGCTGGTTCCAAACAGGGAAAGGAGTATGTCAAGACTGTATATTGTCACTCTGCTTATTTAACTTATATGCAGAGTACATCATAAGAAATGCTGGGTTGGATGAAGCACAAGCTGGAATCAAGATTGCCAGGAGAAATATCAATAACCTCAGATATGCAGACGACACCACCCTTATGGCAGAAAGTGAAGAGGAACTAGAAAGCTTCTTGATGAAAGTGAAAAAGTTGGCTTAAAGCTCAACATTCAGAAAACTAAGATCATGGCATCTTGTTCCATCACTTCATGGCAAATAGATGGAGAAACAATGGAATCAGTGTCAGACTTTATTTATTTATTTTTTGGCTCCAAAATCACTGCAGATGGTGACTGCAGCCATGAAATTAAAAGAAGCTTGCTCCCTGGAAGAAAAGCTATGACCAACCTAGACAGTATATTAAAAAACAGAGACATTACTTTGCTGACAAAGGTCTGTCTAGTCAAAGCTATGGTTTTTCCAGTAGGTATGTATGGATGTGAGAGCTGGACTATGAAGAAAGCTGAGCACAGAAGAACTGATACTTTTGAACTGTGGTGTTGGAGAAGACTCTTGAGAGTCCCTTAGACAGCTTGGACAGCAAGGAGATCCAAGTAGTCCATCCTAAAGGAAATCAGTCCTGAATATTCATTGGAAGGACTCATGCTGAAGATGAAACTCCAATACTTTGGTCACCTGATGTGAAGAACTGACTCACTAGAAAAAAATCTTGATTCTGGGAACAATTTGAAGGCAGGAGGAGAAGGGGGTGACAGAGGATGAGATGGTTGGATCCCATCACCGACTCAATGGACATGAGTTTGAGTAAATTCTGGGAGTTGGTGATGAACAGGGAAGCCTAGCATGCTGCAGTCAATGGGTTCACAAATGGTTGGACATGACTGAGTGACTGAACTGAATTGAACTGAGCAATCTCAAAACTATTACAAAGATACAGTAATAAAAACAGTTTGGTATTGGCATAAGATTAATAGGTACATGAAATATGTAACAGAGTCCAGAAATGACCCATATTCTACAGCCAATTGAATTTCAACAAGGACATCAATACCATTTCATTAGGAAAAGGATAGTCTCTTCAGCAAGTGGTACTTGGACAACTGGATTTCCACATGCAAAAGAATAAAGTTGGAACCTTATCTCACGCCATACATAAAAATTAACTCAAAACGGATCAAAGGCTTACTTTTAAGTGCTAAAATGAGAAACTCTTAGACAGGAATAATTCTTTGTGACCTGGATCAGACAATGATTTCTTAGATATAACACTTTTAGCACAAGCAACAAAAGGAAAATTAGGCAACTTGGACTTCATAAAAATTAGACATTTGTGCATCAAAGGACACTATCAAGAAAGTGAAAGGACAACCCACAGAATGAGAGAAACACTTGCCAGTCATATATCTCATAAGGTTCTAGTATCCTAAATATATAAAGAATTCCTACAACTCAACTACAAAAAGACAAATTCTAATTTAAAAGTGGGCAAGGGACTTGAATAGACTTTATGACAAAGAATATACACAAATGGCCAACAAGCACATGAAAAGATGTTCAACTTCTTTTGTCATTAGAGAAATGCAAATCAAAACCACAATGAGATACTACTTTGTGTCCACTAGGATGGTTATAATTAAAAGATTGAAAAAAGGAAAGAAGGATGTGAGGATGTGAGAAATCCTACCAATGTGAGTATGTAGAGAAATTGGAACCTTCATATATTGTTGATAGGTACATGAAACCTTTTTTGCTTGCTTTGTTTTAAATCACTAGCCAAGATATTGGAAATACAATTAAAAGTCTGAATCATAATAAAAAAAATTTTGCTTTAAATGCAGTGTTTTTAAAGATTTTGATTGATATTTAGGAATTATTTTAATATAGACTACTAATCAGTCTTGGCAGAAGCTCGGCCGAGAGGAGCTACCCCATGCCCAAGGTCAGGGGCGGTGGCCGAGCCGAGCTACCCCATGTCCGAGGAGTGGCAGCTGCATGGGCGCAGGAGGGCCAAGAAGAGCTACTCCCTATTCAAGGTCAGGAGGGGCGACCTCATCCAAGGTAAGGAGCAGCGGCTGCACTTTGCTGGAGCAGCCGTGAGAGATACCCCACGCCCAAGGTAAGAGAAACCCAAGTAAGACGGTAGGTGTTGTGAGAGGGCATCAGAGGACAGACACACTGAAAACTAGCCAATCTAATCACACGGACCACAGCCTTGTCTAACTCAATGAAACTAAGCCATGCCGTGTGGGGCCACCCAAGTTGGATGGGTCATGGTGGAGCGGTCTGACAGAATGTGGTCCATTGGAGAAGGGAATGGCAAACCACTTCAGTATTCTTGCCTTGAGAACCCCATGAACAGTATGAAAAGGCAAAATGATAGGATACTGAAAGAGGAACTCCCCAGGTCTTTAAGTGCCCAATATGCTACTGGAAATCAGTGGAGATATAACTTCAGAAAGAATGAAGGGATGGAGCCAAAGCAAAAACAATACCCAGTTGTGGATGTGACTGGTGATAGAAGCAACGTCCGATGCTGTAAAGAGCAATACTGCATAGGAACCTGGAATGTCAGGTCCATGAATCAAGGCAAATTGGAAGTGGTCAAACAGGAGATGACAAGAGTGAATGTCAACATTCTAGGAATCAGTGAACTATGGGCTTCCCTGGTGGCTCAGAGGTTAAAGCGTCTGCCTCCAATG
>SJYT01037349.1:0-32254 GCA_006410635.1 Cephalophus harveyi
CTGTAAAGAGTCACTTAAGAAAGCCTCGGCCCAACCGGGGCTGAGAGGCCTCGGAATGGCACCGGGGACTCAGCGGTGTTAAAATTCATTTGTGATCCTGGTGGCGACCAGAGCTAAAGACCAAAGGAAGTTTTCGGCAGCTGTTCAGCCCGTTGGGAAACGTGCTGCAATTCTCAATTTCTCATCGAAAGTTTTTTCTTAAATGGAACATTATGGAGCCATACTAAACAGCAGTATGAGCGAACAAGACTCAATTCCGGACCCATGGAAGTCAAGGGTCAACTTTTTTATTAATAATAATATTAAAAAACGTTAATACTGGGGAAACACACAATAACTGTGGACAGCAAGGGCACACACCGTGAGTTCTTTAAAAGCAGTAAATCAGAGTTAGCCGGTCCTAAGGCGCGCACCTAAGAGTATTTTAAGCGGGAACCGGACATTTACCCCGGCCGGGGAGAGGTTTGGGCGCAGCCTGGCTTCAAGGCCGGCACGGTGAGGCTCTCGGGTACTTTCCAAGGGTGCAATCAGGCGGCAAGCGTGCCCCGCCGCCCAACACTCCCGGGAGAGCCCATCCCCTCTAATCTGGGCAATAGTTTTCAAAAACCTACTCCGTGGCTGGAGCCGGACGGGTAACCAGGGTAACAGGAGGGGGCGGAGCTTCGGGCTCAGCCCCCGCGAGGTTCTCTCCGCAGCCAATAACGTACCGTCTGTTCCCAGCCCATTGTTGTTTATTGC
The DNA here is from genome assembly GCA_006410635.1 of Cephalophus harveyi. Classification (NCBI taxonomy): domain Eukaryota; kingdom Metazoa; phylum Chordata; class Mammalia; order Artiodactyla; family Bovidae; genus Cephalophus; species Cephalophus harveyi. The sequence goes on from SJYT01037349.1 coordinate 739, forward strand.
TGACCCCGCAGCGCTCCGCTAGGAGATTGGCCTCTTTAGGGAAGGAGGCGGAGCCTCTCCCTCTCTTGCACCCACCTTTCAGCTCCATTCACAAAATTCCGGCCTGTCTTGGTCACGTGGTGGGGGCGGGGAGCGGTAGGGGAAATGACACAACAAAGGCCCAAGTTTTCCAAACCACAAAAGTTTTTTCTGCCTCGCTACCTCCTCCAAGCCCCATCAACCAACAAATATTAGAAGATGAAGAAAAGTAGGCTTGGGTCTGGGAGCATAAAGGGCGGAGGGGCGGGGGGGCGGGAGTTAGAAATCAAAAGAAGACTCGGGGTTAATTCCAGGGTGCACTGCATATGAGAAGAGCTGCAAAAGAGGAAAGGAAGAGAATTTAAGGAGAGGTGTGAGAAAGCGTTAAAGACAAACTAGGAACTTTGCTTGCTGCTGCAAGTCACTGCTTTTAGACTAACAAACAGTAAAATGGATTTCAGTTTTTTCACAACATTCTGTAATGTTCATTTCTACCTTAGACGCATCCCATAGTTTATTAATTTTTTTAAAGCTTCCTTTACGAACACTGCAGGTTTTCGCTGGCTGACAGTTTTAGTTTCCATTTCCCCAAACTTCACTCTTTCATAGGCACCCCAAAGCACTGCCGCTTCTCCCCACCTAGGCTGGATTGACAAACAGAATCGGAGACTTAAATCCTCGGATTTGATTACCTATTTCAGGGGCTCCATATTCCCTCTCTGGATTCTTTAAACGAACTCAGCTTTAACAGCAATTGAATATGATGATACATATTCAAGCCAGGCTACAGCTCAGTTTTGTTGAAAGAGCACACAGTTTTGAGATAAATCTTTCTGTATAGCAAATGGACTATCAGAGTATTCTCCCTCCTCTCTCTTTCTCTTCTGTCCTTTTTCTCTCTGTCCTTGTTGTGCCGTGGTACTTAGTGAGACACTAGCTTGTAGTTTGGTTACTGTTTATCTTCTATGCTTGGCGCTGGGAAAAACCAGTAGACCCAGTGGCTGAAGACATTGAAAGGGCTAAAAATTCGTTTTTCAGAAAACATTATCATTGTGGAAATTGTCTACGGAGGCAACTGTTCTATTCACAGAGGAACGTCCAAAGTTGCACAAAGTTTCCACTACTTTTAAAAGTGAGTCTTTAAAAATCAGCTTAGTAAATGCCAGTTCTTCTTGAATGGAAAATTTCATTTTGGCAGGATTTCAGGCATAGAATGGCAGAGCAGAGGCCAAGAGGCTTTGACATTTATTTACTTCTATTTTGAAATTCCATTTGGGTTTTGAAATTAAAACTCTTGAGAGAAAGCCCATTTCTCTCCCTCCTCCCCCCATAAAAATCCATTTCTGAGGTTGGAAAGTTTTTAACATGCATATAAAGCTATTTAAATCTTTATAGTTCCTTTGCTGTTATTTAATAAAATAACAATCACTATTATTCTGGAGTTAATTTATTATAGCATTATACTGAAAATGCATAAATAGAGCACATTTCTAAAAGCAAAGCGAAACTAAAGGTTAATATGATTGAAATTAAGTAAAATTTTGTTCAAATTGGGTTGATTATTAAGTAAAACAGTAACCTATATAATTCTTTAAATACTTTTTATAGTAAATTGCTAATGGCCTAGTTTGCACAGAGCTACATCAAATAAATAAGGAAAAGATAGACTATTAAAATAGTCTATCTATTTTAGTCTCCAAGTGGAGATAGGAATGAACAAGTGAACATAAAACTCAGAAACATACCAGAATGGTGAAAGACATTTAGTGGCTATAGTGGACTCCCTGTGGGAAGAGAAACAAGCGATTTGAGAGGAAGGTAGACCCTAGGAAGCCGATAAAGGTGTCAATAAAATTGACACTGTATACAAGGTGTTAGCTTCCACTCTAACCTGCCATTCTCAACAAGGAAATATCTCCAAACTCCTCAAATAGAGAAAATGTAAACATTATTTCTAAAAAAATTCTTAACTGCATATATTTTTCATTTACAAAAAGAAAATTTTTAAATCTTTATTCTATCAAGAAGAAAAACAATTCTAATGTCCAGTGATGTTACTATTGGGATAAAGACACTCATATATATTTCTGGTTGGAATGTAACTTTCTGAACCCTTTTTAAAGTAAATTTGCAGTATCTACTAGACCCTAAAATGTACAATATCTATTAGACCTTAATTAGACCCAGTAATCCTGATTTAAGAAATCTATAAAAATTAAAGCAATGTGCAAAAGGACATTTACTGAAGTATTATGTATAGAGGGGGGAATGTAGAAGCAACTTCAATACCCACCAATAAGGACATGGTTTTTAAACAGTATGATCATTTCTTACTTTAGCATCCAATTATGGAGGTAATATAGCTGTTAAAAAGTATGCTGCGCTCTTGATTCTCAAACTTGGGATTACATAAGAAATGCCTTGTTAAAAATTCATATTCCTGGATGGATCCATAGAGTTTCTGCTTCAGTAGACCTGAACTGAAGCCCAGCAAGCACATCACATGAAAATTCTGTGCAAGGAATTTTGTTGTAGTTAGCTTCTGAATCATTCTGGGGAAACCCCAGGTTGGACCTCTACCAGAAGTCCAAAGGGAGACCTGCGATGTTTACTAGTTTGGACATGTTTCACTTGACCCACAAAATGTTGACACACTTGGAAAATTCAGTGTCAACACGTAAAGTTTGTATTTCCACTATTGCTTGGCAAATCAGAGGGTATGATAACACTGAGACCAAATTCCCACAGAGCAACCATCAACTGGAGCTGAATCCCACTTCCCCCTTGTGTACAGGAGCATGGGTATCAGTTTTGCTGTCATCCACACCTCTTCCCTAATTCTTGTTTTTCTTATTTATGTTACCTACCTGATCCCTCCCTGCAGGGCTTCCCTGGTAGTTCAGAGGTTAAAGCGTCTGCCTGCAATGCGGGAGACCCGGGTTCGATCCCTGGGTTGGGAATATCCCCTGGAGAAGGAAATGGCAACCCACTCCAGTATTCTTGCTTGGAGAATCCCATGGACGGAGGAGCCTGGTGGGCTAGAGTCCACGGGGTCGCAAAGAGTTGGACACGACTGAGCGACTTCACTCAGCTGATCCCTGCAAGTATTGGCCTGTATAAATCCTGCTTCACATGTGACATGCTGTTGTTTAGTCGCTCAGCAGTGTCCGACTCTTTGCGACCCCATGGACTGCAGCAAGCCAGGCTTTCCTGTCCTTCACCATCTCCCGGAGCTTGCTCAAACTCACGTTCATTGAGGTGGTGATGCCACCCAACCATCTCATCCTGTGCTGTACCCTTCTCCTCGTGCCTTCAACCTCTCCCAGAGTAAGGGTCTTTTCTAAGGAGTCGGCTCTTCATATCAGGTGGCCAAAGTATTGGAGCTTCAGCTTCAGCATCAGTCCTTCCAATGAATATTCAGGACTGATTTCCTTTTTAGGATTGACTGCTTTGATCTCCTTGCAGTGCAAAGGACTCTCAAGAGTCTTCTCCAACACCACAGTTCAAAAGCATCAATTCTTTGTCATATGTGATACAGCATATTAAAAAATAAAAGCAAGGGACAGATACAGAATATCATATATTCTGTTTTGTTCTAAAGGGAAAATAGCATAAAGATGCCTATATATACATATATGAGACATATGTGTTTATATACTTATACACCAGTGTTACTCAACATTTTTTATTACCCCACAAAGAGCCTTTGTGGACTTTTTTTATTCCTAATTTCCCTCCTATTAAATTTTGATATTATGGATACACTGTTTATCTGTTTATATCCTATAGTCCTTTGTAAGATCACAAATTAGTGTAATACTAGCATCCATCCTTCCAAGAACCAATTTTCAACACTTGGGGCAATATCAACCCCACTGCAAATGTATAATGTATATACCTATATTTTTCTCCTTATATAAGTATTGAATTTACCCAGAAATTCTGATTTTTATCATCTAAAAGAATACACACCCTATCTCTTACTATTAGTTACATGTACATACAGGAAGTCTGATTAGAGTTGTGACATAAAAGATCATTACATTTTTCTTTTAGCAAGTGGAATGGTTTAATACAACATGCATATATCATGGTCATTTTTAGTCCATTTAAGGGATGAACACATTAGCAGTTTATAGTTAGTTTTGTAAGAACCACAGAACTTTTCATAGAGAATAACAATATATCTAGATAGTCATGAATCTTAACTTTGAGTGACTTGTAAATTTTGGAATAAAGAATGAACAAAGAGCAAAACATAAATCTTCTACCTTTCTTTGCAAAGAGGACCACTGGCATTTCCTCTAGATTTGAAGGCATGGCACTGATAACTTTAAACAGTAAAACGTCAGCAGAGGTCACCAGTCTCTATCCTCATAGTTGTTTTCTGGATTCTGGACCATGGTGAGAGATGCAGGTGTGGTGGAGGTGCTTTCCTCAAATATAAAAGACAAGTTAGTGAAAAAGGGAAAAAGGGATTCTCAAGGTCCATTTTAGAAATGGAATTTTATTCTCCTGGGACACAACTTGATTTAGAACAATCTAATGCCAACAAAGGTCCATCTAGTCGAGGCTATGGTTTTTCCAGTGGTTATGTATGGATGTGAGAGTTGGACTGTGAAGAAAGCTGAGTCTGAAGAATTGATGCTTTTGAACTGTGGTGTTGGAATAGACTCTTGAGAGTCCCTTGGACTGCAAGGAGATCCAGCCAGTCCATTCTAAAGGAGATCAGTTCTGGGTGTTCATTGGAAGGACTGATGCTAAAGCTGAAACTCCAGTACTTTGGTCACCTCATGCGAAGAGTTGACTCATTGGAAAAGACCCTGATGCTGGGAGGGATTGGGGGCAGGCGGAGAAGGGGACGACCGAGGATGAGATGGCTGGATGGCATCACCAACTCGATGGACGTGAGTTTGAGTGAACTCCAGGAGTTTGTGATGGACAGGGAGGCCTGGCGTACTGCAATTCATGGGATTGCAAAGAGTCGGACACGACTGAGCGACTGAACTGAACTGAATGACTAACAAGTTAATCATTTTATTATCAATGTATTACACCTTGGGAGGACTCTTTCAAGACAGGCTTTCCAAAGTACTTCCTGGAAGTATAGCTTGTTTTTTACTCCGAGGTAGAATTAGGAGCATTTCTTCCTATGGCCTCTCAGAGCTGGCATTTTTTGATAGCTCTAAATTCTGTGTAAATGTTAACTACCATCATTCATTCAATAAACTCCTTAGTACTGTGATTACAATTGCATTCTCAGCTACTGGCATTTAGAAGGTGTTTTAGGATGAATGAACCAGTGAGTGGACACGATGATACTGAATTACCTTATTCTACAAATATAAATGCATTTCAAATATTCCCTAAGCAATGTTGTAGGCAGTGACTGTTCTGAAAACCAACCAAAATTTACTGGATAGTTGAAAAGGACTGACTACCTGCATACAAATGGCTTTTAGATAAAAATTCTTAAAATTATCATCAAAAAGAAAATTAAAAGATGCACTGAGCTAAATATATTTCTCCTATGTATTGGTTTATTTCATTTTTGACACAGATAAACATTCTTTGTGATTTCTAAGGATCTGATATGTGACCAACAGCAAAGTATCTAAATTATATAATTCAGAATCATAACCTCTACCACTGTGACCTTTCTTTCATTTTTAAGCACATTAAATGAAGGGTTTGTACTTGATGCTCTTGAGATCCCTTATGAAAGAAGTCCCCTAAGTTTATTATTTTTAGTCAATGACTGTGTTAAATAAAATCACTCACAGGAAAATAAAAGTGATATAGTGAAAGAGGATTTGGCATCAGACAGTCATGGACATGAATGGTGGCTCCAATGAAAGCCAAATTGCATCATCTCTCTGAGTCTCAGTTGCCACATCTATGTAATGGATATAAAACCTATCTTCCAAAATTGCTGTGAGGAAGAAATTAGCTAATGTATTTAAATTGCCTCTCAGATTTGGTACTCATAGAAGCTGCCTTTCTCATCCTGTTTATTAGAGCTTCTCTCTGACATCAAACAATAGATCCCGCCCCTCTGGGTCAGTCCTCCTTGGCCTGAGGTCACAGATCTATCCCTATGACCTTCCGGCTGACTTTTAGAATGGCCCTTAATACATGGGACTGGTCCGCCTGGCTTCCTGCCCATGTTTTAAAATAATTTTCCAGCTTCCCATCTGCATGGGAGCAATTCCTGGTCTCTGATATTTTTCCTGCTCCAACCAGGGACTGACACCTCAGATTCCTTTTCCTAGTCTCTTGTGATCAGCCAACTTGATGCCTGACACCTCATGCTAATTACCTGCAATTTGGATCTCCACACTGAGTTCAAAAACTCTAGCCTGGTAGTTGAAGGAGACAGAAAATGTTGCCTGACAACAGCGGGATTAGTTTCAAAAAAGTAAAGCAGAAAAGTAGTCCAAAACAGAGCGATTTCTGAAAAGGGGCAAAAGAACAGCTTCATGGCCATCAGTTCCTTAAAACCTAGAAAAATCGTCCCAGAATGAGGGTCACCAATGATCCTTAAGTCAGCTTCTTGGTATTTGAAGAACAATGTGTCTTTGAACTTTGTAATAGTGATTTCACTTCTCTGTGATCTTCCTGAGAGTTCTCTTTTATATTTAAAATGTTCCTTTTGTCCCGAATTTCTTCTCAAGTTTAAAAATAGCCCTTTGACTACAGGCATTTCATGTGAGCACATCAAAGAAAGCTGCAAATCTTCTTTGTATCTGTAAGACACACTCTAAATACAACTTGGATTTTTATTCTTGGTTCATTTTTATGTTCTAAATTGAAATTACTACCTGTTTCTCTGGTGTCAAATAATATCAATGCTCATAGGTTTATCAAATGTATTTTGGAGCAACATAGTCTACCCAGAAAAATAAGTGTTGTTTTTTTTTTTTATGACGAGAGCCTTACCTTTGTTAGGAAAGATTTGTATCTGCTGCTCTAGATATCATTTGAGTCCATAAAGGAAGGCATTATCAAAAAGACATTCAGAAAGCAGGTATGTATATGAATGAGAATTTAAAATAATTTTGCATTTAGAGTTGAGACAAAGATATTCTTTCTTCTACATATACACATTCTGACACCTACTCCTGATAACTCAGTTTTCTTAAAATAATAAATGTTATCAGTTAAAACAGAGGAAAAGGCCATGACATTCATTATAAATAGCTCTTGTTACTTGACTCATTCGTGACATAAATGTGAGATATCAATGCTTGAATTCTGGGCAACTCAACCTTACAGCTCAAACAGGCATCACTAGTGCATCAATTTTGGTATCAACACCATTGCTACTCTAATTTTTCTAGCTTATTGAGAGCTTATCAATTCTTACTTAAGCTTTCCATATCTGACCATTGATCAAGAACACTGTAGATCATTGTCTCTCAAATCATCTGCACTGACAGATCTGCATTAGTTATCTATCACACAGTTACAAACTATCCCAAATTGAGTGGCTTAAGTTAATCCACATTTATTATCTCACAGTTTCTGTGAGTCAGGAATCTGGGAGGAAACTTGCTGAGTGTTTCTGGCTCAGGGCCCCTCTTGAGATTCAAACTGTAGACTGGAGCTGCAGACATGTGGAGCTAGGAAATTTGCATCTCAGTCCACTCATATGGTGGCTGGCCATCTCAGTTCCTTGTGACTATTGGCCACATAGCTCAGATTTTCACCATGTGTTCCTCTCCACAGAGCTGCTGATGACATGGCGTTCCAGTGCAAATAATCCGAGAGAGGCAGCTCAAGATGGAAATCCGTCTTTTACGATCTAATCTTGAAAGTGACTAACCAACAGTTCTGCCACAGGCAACTGGTCGTACAGACTAATACCTCGTGAGATAGGGAAGATACAGAAGGTGGAAGAATAACAGGAGGGTGGGATCATTGGAGGCCATCTTAGAGGGTGACTATAAGAACTTCTCTCTTACCCAGTCCATCACAGACTGAATCCATTTATTTGCCATTCAAATTTATGCCACAATTAGACGCAAGGCTCCAGGAGACAGGAATTCCTCTTACTCACGGTTGTATTCCCGTCACTAGCTGCGGAATGACTCAAGGGAATTACTAAACACATCCTATTGTTAAAGATGCCTAAACAAAGCATATGGACTGAATATCTGTGTTCGCCCCTTCCAAAAGAAAAAAAAAAAAAATTTGTATATTGAAACTCTAACCCTTAATCTGATGCTGCTTATGTGCATGCTAAATTGCTCAGTCATGTCCAACTCTTTGAGACCTCATGGACGGTAGACTGTCAGGCTCCTTTGTCCATGGTGATTCTCCAGGCAAGAATGCTGGAGTGGGTTGCCATACCCCCCTCCATGGGATCTTCCCCTCCAGCGATCAGACCCTCGTCTCTTGAGTCTCTTGCATTGGCAGGCAGATTCTTTACCACTAGCGCCACCTGGGAAGCCCCATATGATGGTTCAGTTCAGTTCAGTTCAGTCACTCAGTCGTGTCTGACTCTTTGTGACTCCATGAATCGCAGCACACCAGGCCTGCCTGTCTATCACCAACTCCTGGAGTTCACTCAGACTCACGTATCGGGATGTAATTAGGATTAGATGATTCCTGAAGGTAGGGCCCTCACGGTGAGCTTAGTGGCCTTGTAAAAAGAATAAAAAGGGCAAGAAAGTGGGATTCTCTCTCATTCTGTCTCTCCCCTACCCTTCCCACTTTCTTTACAATAAGTGCCCTACAGACGAATATTCAAGTTGCAAAATTTCAAAGATGGAAATGTGCATCTGGTTCCACCAGGGAACCAGAACCTGTGCCATCAATGTCAGGCGAAAGTGACAGTGTAATTTGCCCTGTGTCTTATTGCTGACAATCCTTCAGCTTTGCCATTTCCCACCTCCTCTTCTGCTCATCAGTAACTCTTCTTGACTGTTAATGGCAGCCCCTGCGTGTCAACTGTTGTACTGTACTACTGTACTTCTCAAGGTACTGTAAGATTAAAAATGTTTTATTTTGTATGTGAAAAGTCTTGTAAACCTATGACAGTACAGTTCTATATAGCTGACTGTGTTAACTGGGTACGCAGGCTAACTTTGTTGGACTTAAGAACAAATTGGACTTACAAATGCACTTTTGGAATGAAGCTTGTTTGTGGGTAGGGGACTTATGGTACTTCACTCGAGCGTGCAGTGAGAAGCCAGGTTGGCACCCACAGCTTGTATTTCCAGTCTTCGCAATGGTGAGACAATGAGGCTCCCTGGTTAAGCCAGTCTGTGGTATTTTATTGTGGCAGCCTGAGCAAAGTAAGACCCAGAGGAAATCGAGAACTGCAAATTACAGCACCATTTAGGGATTTAACACTTCAGGATTGGGATATGCTTAGTAATAACTAAACTAAATCCCTTATTTCCTCTTGTTAAATTCTCTATTTAGCAAAAGGAGAAGTGCAGCTGCTACCAGCAGGTCTCAGCACTCATCATCACAGTGTGCCAGGCGCTGTGTTATATGAGGAAGACACGAATAACATAGCACCCCCACCAGACAGAAAGCATAAGCTGGAAGTAGAGACAGCACAGTAAAGCAGGCTTTTAGAAGGGCCCTCCATGCCTCACCCTGTGTTTCCCCTACCTCATCTCTCCAGCATATTCATCTGCTTTACTCATCATAGCATTTAGCTTGTCTAAGACGTTCCCACTTGTTTACATATATGCCCAAGTTTTTGTTTCCTGATTCCTCCTCCACTCCAGACGTACGCTCCAGGAAAGTAGTATGGATTGTTTTTTTTTTAATATTTATTTATTTAGCTACATCAGGTCTTAGTTGTGGTCAGTGAGCTTAGTTGTTTCGTGGAGTTGGGCGGGTTCTGGTCTTCTTGTTCATTATTTTATGTACAAGCCTGCCTGGAAATGGACTTGGCCCAAACTGAGCATTCACCAGATACACACTGAATAAATAGTTAACTAGAGGCACACTCAAGGCAAGATGAGATCTATTACACTTTTCTATAAATTCGCTCTCATATTGTCCATACAAGGCCTAAAATTCTACTTCCTTCATTTATGCTTTCACTTAAGTTCTGACCTTTCAGCATTCTGATCACTGATTTCTATCCTCTGTGAGTATGAGTAAACTCTAGGAATTGGTGAGGGACAGGGAGGCCTGGCGTGCTGCAGCCCATGGGGTCTCAAAGGGTCGGACATGACTGAGTAACTGAACTGAACTGATACTGAGTCCTCTTAGCTTTTTAAGCTGTAGAGCCGGAATACAAGCACAATATAGATATGGACAACTGAATCACTTTGCTTTACAGTAGAAATTAACACAACTTTGTAAATCAACTATACTTCAAGAAAAGTTTAACCATAATAATAATAAACTACTTTTTAATTTTCAGAACATTTTCAAACCTATATCACCTATCCACCCTCAAACAAAAAAAAACTGGATCGCCATTAAATTAATGAGACCTAGTAAAATAATTCGTTTGACTTTAGTGACTTCTAAAATACAGCAGGCCCTTGGCATTGTGTCTATGTGCCTAATAGAAAAATCAGCTCGCTCAGGAGCATAAGATCTTGAGCCAGATTGACTTGTAGCAAATCCTAGCTTCTCTAATTAGCATCTGTGTGACCTTGGGCAAGTTATTTTACTTTTCTGTGCCTTTATCTGTTCTTTTGAAAAATTGGGATAATTAGATACCTCCATCACAGAGTTGATAAAAGGATAAAAGGAATTATCTCTTATCTAGATCAATGCTTGGCACATTCATTTTCTAGCAGATTATACCAATTTATTTTATCATCTTAAAAATAACTGATATTACAGTTGAAGTTCTTCTGAATAGAAATAGGCTTCTACTTACCTAGGAAGCCAAATAATAATATGTTGGGACTTCCCTGATGGCCCAGTGGCTAAGACTCCACACTCTCAATGCAGAGGACCGGGTTCAATCCCTGGTCAGAGAACTAGATCCCACATGCTTCAACTAGGAGTTCACATGCCACAACTAAGACCTGGTACAGACAAATAAATAAATATTAACAAAAAAAAGAAATAGGTTGCATTCAACATAGAGAAGATGGGAGAAGAGGTGGACACTGAGAAAGATAAATTCCTGGGGCTATGCCTCTTGATTCCATCCTTGCTTCTGCCATTTGACAGCTGTGTGACCCCAGGCAGGTTGCTTAATCTCTCTAAGCCCTGTTACTACATTGTTGAAATATAACATCCAGTTTATAAGATTTTTGTTATTATAGTTTAAATGACCAATTTTTAATACTTATAATAGCAGCTATATACTATCAAAGATTATTTTTATTTAATCTGGTACAGACAAATAAATAAATAAATATTAACAAAAAAAGGAAATAGGTTGCATTCAACATAGAGAAGATGGGAGAAGAGGTGGACACTGAGAAAGATAAATTCCTGGGGCTATGCCTGTTGATTTCAACCTTGCTTCTGCCATTTAACAGCTCTGTGATCCCAGGCAGGTTGCTTAAGATTATCTCTCTAAGCCCTGTTACTACATTGTTGAAATATAACATCCAGTTTATAAGGTTTTTGTTATTATAGTTTAAATGACCAATTTTTAATACTTATAATAGCAGCTATATACTATCAAAGATTATTTTTATTTAACTTTCTACCAGCTGTTTTGCACTTTATTCCTCTCTTATTGCTGCCACCTTTCCTTGGAATCCAGAATGTTGGCCTCAACTCCAATGGAGTGACAGCTGTAGCTATAGATGGGGAAACCATAATGGCCTCTGCTTCATCCTCTGATCCAAACTGTATAAGGAACTATGAAACTAAGGAAATCCTACAGTATAAATATAATTTTTATCATTAAAAACATTCTTTCTCTCCATTTTCTCATTAATCTCCACAAGCACAAATCCCTTCTTAATTTGTATTATCAGTTTAGCCATGACTAAAATTATAAAGTGGTGGGGTGTAGGCAATGAGAAGTATTAAGGGTAACGTCTAACAACATTTGCTGTCTATATTGGTTCTAAAGAAGAATCTCTGATAAAAGATCATTATTAAGAACAACTGAAATGATGTTTAAATGCAAATCAATCAGTCTTTTCAGGGCAAAATAAAATTTAGGGACAAAAATACAAGTTAATGTCTATTTAAGTATATGGATCCTTGTTAAATGCTGAGTCCCTTCTTGTCTAGGACAGGACTACTGGGAGGCATTATAAGTCTCTCCTATTACCTTCTATTCTCCCACACTTTCAAGAATGAAAAGGGTAGGAGAGATATGTATATTTGTGCTTCCCTGGTGGTTCAGATGTTAAAGAATCCACTTGCAAACCGGTAGTCATGGGTTCAATCCCTGCATCAGGAAGATCCCCTGGAGGAGAGCTTGGCAACCCACTCCAGTATTCTCTCCTGGAGAATCCCCAGTGACAGAGGTGCCTGGCTGGCTGCAGTCTATGGGGTTGCAAAGAATCGGACATGACTGAGCAACTAAGCATGCATACATTTCCCTTATATTCTCCTAAACTTTTAAGAATGAAAAGGGTAATATACATATGTATATTTGATATTCATAATCTCATTCTAATGGTTGACTTATGTTCAATGTAATTCTATAACTCAATGAAGTGGCATATCTTTAATGCAAGAATAATAAAGAAGGATAATGGCATTTCCTTTTTGCTAAAGTGAATAATATATATAGAATTTAGGAAATGACTGCTATAATTGTCAGGAGTTAGTTGTAAACTATTATGAAAGATTTTTTTTCCAACTGATATCAATTGAACTGAACTGATGTCAGTTCAGTTCAATTGTTCAGTCACGTTTGACTCCTTGTGACTCCATGGACAGCAGCACACCTGGCTTCCTTTCCCAGAGCATGCTCAAACTCTTGTCCATCAAGTCAGTGATACCATCCAACCATCTCATTCCCTGTTATCACCTTCTCCTCCCGCCTTCAATCTTTCCAAGAATCAGGGTCTTTTCTAATGAGTCAGTTCTTCACATCAATATTGGAGTATACTGAAGTATTGGAGATTCAACTTCAGCATCAGTCCTTAAAATGAATATTCAGGAATGATTTCCTTTAGGATTGACTGGCTTGACCTCCTTGCAGTCCAAGGGACTCTCAAGAGTCTTCTCCAGCACCACAGTTCAAAAGCATCAATTCTTCAGTGCTCAGCTTTGATTATGGTCCAACTCTCACATCCATACATGACTACTGGAAAAATCATAGTTTTGACTAGACAGACCTTTGTCGGCAAAGTAATGTCTCTACTTTTTAATATGCTGGGCTTCCCTTATGGCTCAACTGGTAAAGAATCCACCTGCAATGTGGGAGACCTGGGTTTGATAGATTATGGTCCAACTCTCACATCCATACATGACTACTGGAAAAATCATAGTTTTGACTAGACAGACCTTTGTCGGCAAAGTAATGTCTCTACTTTTTAATATGCTGGGCTTCCCTTATGGCTCAACTGGTAAAGAATCCACCTGCAATGTGGGAGACCTGGGTTTGATCCCTGGGTTGGCAAGATCCCCTGGAGAAGGGAAAGGTTACCCATTCCAGTATTTTGGCCTGGATAATTCCATGGACTGTATAGTTCAGGGGGTCACAAAGAGTTGTACATGACTGAACAACTTTCACTTTTAATATGCTATCTACTAGGTTTGTCATAGCTTTTCTTCCAAGGAGCAAGTGTCTTTTAATTTCATGGCTACGATCACCGTCGGCAGTTACTGTGGAGCCCAAGAAAATAAAGTCTGTCACTGTTTCCATTGTTTCCCCAACTATTTGCCATGAAGTGAAGGGGCTGGATGCCATGATGTTTTTTTGAATATGGAATTTTAAGCCAGCTCTTTCACTTTCATCAAGAAGCTTTTTAGTTCATCTTCACTTTCTGCCATAAGGGTGATGTCATCTGCATATCTAAGATAATTGATTCCAGCGTGTGCTTCATCCAGCTTGGCATTTCACATGAGGTACTCTGCATGTAAGTTAAATAAGCAGGGTGACAATAGACAGTCTTGACGTACTCCTTTCCCAACTAGAGAGAGAATAAGACTCAGAGTAGAAGGACATGTGCTCATCTTCTCCTGCAAGAACTCCAAAATTGCAACTCACTCCTGAACAACCATCCACAGGAGAATATTGGATCCCACCAAGGAAAGATACCCCATGTCCAAGAACAAAGGAGAAGTCCCAACAAGATGGTAGGATGGGCGAAATCACATCTAGAATCAAACCCCATATGCACCAGAGATGCTTGGAGGACTCAAACAAAACCATGTGCACACCAGGGCACAGAGACCCCACAAAGACTGAGCCAGACCTGCTGTAGAGTGTTTGAGTGTCTCCTGTGGAAGCACTGGTCAGCAGTGGCCTGACACAGGGACAGGGCCTCTGGCTGCAGCAGAGCTGGGAGTCACAGTGTGTGAGCCCCACCTTAGAGCCCACCCAGCAGATGACCCACAAACGAGACAGCAATTATACCAAAGAAGTTCTTGCACTGTTACAAAAATTCTAGGACCCACAACAGATTTCCCAACCTGGGGATCCAGTGAAGGGACTGAGAACCCCAAGGGAATTTGACTTTGGAGGCCAGTAGGATTTGATTACAGAACTTCCCCAGGACTGGGGAAACAGGACTCTCTGAAGGCACAAATAAAATCTTGGGTACACCAGGACCCAGGAGAAAGGATCAGTGACTCCACAAGAGACTGCGCTAGACTTGCCTGTGAGTGTCCAGGAATCTTGGGCAGAGGTGTGGGTTGACCGTGGCCTGCTGTAAGGTCGGGACTGAATGCAACAGTGCTGGCATAAGCTTTGTGAAGGAGGTCACCATTATCCCTACCACAGTTTGGCCTCAGGCCAAACAACAGGGAAGGAACACAGCCCTGCTCATCAATAGAAAATTGGAATAAAGATTTACTGAGTACACCCCCACCCATCAGAACAAGACCCGGATTCCCCCAAGCCAGTCCCTGCCATCAGGAAGCTTCCACAAGCCTCTTATCCTTATCCATCAGAGGGCAGACAGAATGAAAACTGGAATCACAGAAAACTAACCAAACTGATCACAAAGATCACAGCCTGGTCTAACTCAATGAAGCTATGAGCCATGCCACATAGGGCCACCCAAGACAAATGGGTCATGGTGGAGAGTTCTGATAAAACATGGTCTGCTGGAGAAGGAATGGCAAACCATTTCAGTATTCTTGCCTTGAGAACCCCATGAACAGTAAGAAAAGGCAAAAAGATGTCATATATACATGCACAATTCTTAAGTCTAGAAAGGAAAAAGTTGAGAATTTTAAATCAGGGTTTGAAAATATGGGTAATTTACAGTAAGTATGTGTATATAGGAGCTTCCCAGGTGGCTCAGTGGTAAAGAATCCTCCTGCCAATACAGGAACCATAAGAGACACAGGTTTGATTTCTGGATCAGGAAGATCCCCTGGAGAAGAGAAAGACAACCCATTTTAGTTCTGCCTGGAAAATCCCATGAACAGAGGAGCCTTGCAGGATACGCTCCGTGGAGTCACAAAGAGTCAAACACAACTGAGCGTACACACACATACACACACGTGTATATATATATATATATATGTGTGTGTGTGTGTGTGTGTGTTAATATGGGATGAGGGACTTCCCTGGTGGCTAAGACTCTGAGCTCTTAATGCAGGGGGCCTGGTTTGATCCCTGGCCAGGTAATGAGATCCCACATTCTGCAACTAAGAGTTTACATGACGCAACTTAAGATTCTATGTCTCTCAACTAAGACCTGGCATAGCCAAATAAATACGTAAATATTAAAAAATAAAATACATATGGAGAAAAAAAATTATGTCATATTTGTCTAATCACACGAATTTTTACAATTTGAGTGCTTAGCTTATCTTCTGTGGGTTAAAGAAACTAAAGATAAGATTTCTTTGCTGTTTAGATGTAAAAATTTCATAGACGCTTCACAAGGCAGACTGCATTCCTCCCACCTCCTGTTTTACCTACTTCATGTCAGTTATTCTTATTCTTTTTCTTTAAGAAGTAGACACAAACTTTATTTGCTAAATATTCTTGCACTTTGGTAGGTATAAAGGACAGTTAGAATGTTTCACTGACAGAATTAACCCATGCGACTTTCTTTTCATCCAATCGAAGATAAATGTTTAAGTATATAGTTGCTATACAACAACATAGTTGCTATACAACATTTTCAGGGGTATTGCCATGGAAATTTTCACCAATTCTATTGATGTTGCACGTTAACTGAAGTCTGCATTGATTGTTCTTTTTTTCTTCGAGACTTTTATCTTGGTTCTAACACATGAATAGGGCTCCAGAATGTCTTAATGGGAGGACTTTAGATGACAATCAGTCAACAATCTCTTCTGACTGAGAGGAAGGGCAGTGGAACATGTAGTGCTTTTGCCTCACAAGCATAATGTTCTTATATGGATTTTATTTAGGGTGAATTGGGACATCAATCTTCAAGTCAAATAGAAAGACAAGAAAAGGAAGGCAATTGTCAATATTATATTAAGTGTCTTTGATAGTTATCAATTTTTCAAAAAAAAAAAAAGACTTGCTGGCTACCTATTAAGGTAGTATAACTGATAAATGGAGAAGGCAATGGCACCCCACTCCAGTACTCTTGCCTGGAAAATCCCATGGATGGAGGAGCCTTGTAGGGTGCAGTGCATGGGGTCACTAGGAGTCAGACATGACTGAGCGACTTCACTTTCACTTTTCATTTTCATGCATTGGAGAAGGAAATGGCAACCCACTCCAGTGTTCTTGCCTGGAGAATCCCAGGGATGGGGGAGCCTGGTGGGCTGCCGTCTATGGGGTCACACAGAGTCGGACACGACGGAAGAGACTTAGCAGCAGCAGCAGCAACCGATAAATGCATGCAGGGTTCTTCTGACTAAAATTGATGTTGACTTAAAAAACTGTACATCACGAGAATTGCAAGTTAAACTTTATTTGGGGCAAAATGAGGACTACAGCCTGGGAGACAACACCTCAGATAGCTCTGAGAAACTGTTCTGAAGAGCCACGGTGGAAGGTCAGTATATATGTGATTTTGGGGAGGAGGAATACATACCATCAAGCACATATTTTTCCAGAAGGTTTCTACCAGTCTCCTGAAGCTTTCTGTTAGTCACAAGGAACAGTCATTACAATGAAAGATTTTAGTGCCATTCTAGATATGGGGAGATCTAAAAATTGGGCTCATTAATTCGGCTCCTGAATATATCTAACTGTCTGAAGACCTGTCCTGCTAGTTTCTTGCCCCTCTCCCGCATCCCTGAGCACTGCTGCTGCTGCTGCTAAGTCACTTCAGTCGTGTCCGACTCTGTGCGACCCCATAGAAGGCAGCCCACCAGGCTATCCCGTCCCTGGGATTCTCCAGGCAAGAACACGAGTGGATTGCCATTTCCTTCTCCAATGCATGAAAGTGAAAAGTGAAAGTGAAGCCGCTCAGTCCTGTTCGACTCCTAGCGACCCCATGGACCGCAGCCTACCAAGCTCCTCCATCCATGGGATTTTCCAGGCAAGAGTACTGAGCACAGAGTGCCACATTTCTCCTCTCCACCCTGAACTCCTTCCGGGAATGTTAAAGGTCAGCAACTGCAGCAGCACATGATTTAATCCTTGCAGAGGTAGATGGCAAGTGCCAATTTGTAGCTGACTCTACGACTTTAAAAAAAAATTCATTATGCTCTAGATTTAACATTGCCTCCTCCATAACTTTTGGATTTCAAATTATGTCTCTGCTTCACCTAGCTATAAAATGGAACCAATAGTTTTTCTTTCCTGCCTTCAAAATCCTGTGTACCTGAGTATACAGAGTTTCAAATGAATGCCTTTGATTTTAGTCTCATTGAAGTATTGCAAATAGCCCTTTGATAAAGGCTAATGTGGAAGAAAAAAAAAAAAGTATGCCCATTCTGAGTGTATTATTACCAAACTGAGTTCCAACAAACATTCTAGATCTTTCCATTCAAAAGAATGCTGGAGCCCTGATATTTCGGCTCTCTATTAGTGGTGGGCTAGAAAAGGGCATTTCTAGAAGAAAATAGTAAATAAGGCAAACATACAGGCCTTATATTTAGTGAATTAAATATAACATATAGACTAAAGGATGTTGTTTATTTCAAAGATAACTGCTGTCACCTAAAACACTTTTAGATCTCATCCTTTGCAGCTGGCATCAATGCCTGGAACATATTCTTGTTGAATAATTTTAATATAGGGGAGCCTTAGAGTGTGGATTTTCTTTGAAACAACTTATATCTTTTGGAGGGCATCTTGTGATTAAAACAATGTTGATAATGTTGCTTTTCTTCTAACATGGCTGTGAGTTTAACATACCAGTAATGAGATTCACTTTGTTGTGTAACTCAGATGGACTCTGAAGACATAAGAAAATGAATTTCTAAAAGTATTAGCTGATGAGAGAATCTTTGTAGTGACTCCTTTAACCGTCAACATTAATACATGAATGGCAGTCAAGATGGCAGTTCTTAGCATATTTGGCTAAAGACTAGGGAAATAAAGTATTTGGAAAAAATAATCATTGTAATAGCAAATTCAAGCTGGCTGAAGCTTTGGAGTATCTCATTATGATCTTTTTAACCTAGAGACAATACTTTTGAGAAAAGAGTTAAGCAATTTAACCAAGTGCACAGATGTCAATTTAGAAACTAGGACTAGAATTAGGATACTTGACACGCAGTAGAGCTTTTTTTCCCACCACTGCTTCATGAATGGTGACAAGTTCACTGGGCTGTCTCTCAAAATAACAAGCTTTGTAGAGGCAAATCTCTTGAATGTATAGTAATGTACAAAGATAAGGACTAAAGAATGCTGTATTTTTTTATGTTAGGCTTCACCCCTTGGGTTTGTAAAAACAAATTTGGAAGCTTTAAATTTTTCTGTGCATTGCAAAGTCCTAGAAACAGAAATAGACTCACAGAGTAGAGAATGAAGTTATGGTTGTTGGGGGTGAAGGATGTGAATAGGGGATAATTAGGGAGTTTGGGATGGATAGGTACACACCGCTGTATTTAAAATGGATAGCCAACAAAAACCTATGGCATAGCACAGGGAACTCTGCTCAATGTTGTGTGGTAGCCTGGATAGGAGGGAAGTTTGGGGAAGAATAGATACATGTTTATGTGTGGCTGAGACCCTTTGCTCTCCACCTGAAACTATCACAATATTGTTAATAGGCTATATTCTAGTACAAAATAAAAAGCTTAATTAAAAAAGCAGGAAAAAGTACTAAAGGTACTAAAATATAAAGTTTAAAATTTCATCTATTGTCTCAATTTGCCATGGTGTTTATATGCACATATATTATAGAATGCTGTTCTAAGTAAACAAAAATTAACATTTTAAATTATTATCATTAATTTTATAATTCCTCTCTATATTGTGTAAGACATGCTTTAAGTACAAATATTAAAGCACTGCCTTCTCCATAAGTCATATGTAGAATTGCTGAAATTATACACTTTTATTTCATAAAAAAAGGTCTTAGAAAGTTTTGCCTATGATGATACATTCTAACAACCATAACACTACTTTTACTCTCTTGGCACATATATGTCTCTTTGATATATATAGTTTGAACTTTGCCTTTCAATGTTTGTAACAGAGGAAAGTAATTCTAATTTAATTATCTGAAATTATGTTATAGCTAATTTTCAAAGAAATTTTTATTTCTCAATACTTGCTGTCATAATTTTGAGTTTCTAAAACTCACAAGCAAGAAATGTCACATTATCTTTCTTGTCATTAAATCTAATTGAATCTGACTCCAAGCCTCTTCTCGTTTGGTTGATAAGAGATCCAAATTCAATGATTTTGGCAACATCCATCTGCCTTTCTAGGACCACACAGAAATCCACAAGTTCTACAGAAAAACTGGATAATGGGAGAAGACCTCAGTTCTTTAGTCAAGCATGATTTTAATGATATGCTTGATATCCAGGCTCACATTTTTCCAAAAAAAAATCATATTTTAATTTAATTTTTTACTCAATTTATTTAAACTAAAACAAAATGTTTCTTCCATTTATTCCTGGTAATTACTTCTCTTCTTTGTACCTATAAACTTAGTTTTATAGATATATTTTTAACGCATACACACACGCACCTACCTATACAGTATTTGTCTTTCTCTGACTTATTTCAGTTAGCATAAGGCCCTTGAGTTCCATCCATATTGTTGCAAATAGCATGATTTCATTTTATTTTATGGATTAGTAATATTCCATTGTATGTGTGTGTCTTTATTCATCCATCCATTGATAAACATGTAAGTTTTTTCCATATCTGAGCTATTGTAAATAATACTTCA
Source organism: Cephalophus harveyi (assembly GCA_006410635.1). Classification (NCBI taxonomy): domain Eukaryota; kingdom Metazoa; phylum Chordata; class Mammalia; order Artiodactyla; family Bovidae; genus Cephalophus; species Cephalophus harveyi. The sequence goes on from SJYT01037349.1 coordinate 21,117, forward strand.
ATGAACATGAGCCTCTATATATCTTTCTGAAGTAGGGTTTTGTTTTCTTTAAATAAATGCCAGCAGTGAAACTGAATCATACAGCAGTTCTATTTCTAATTTTTTTAGAAGCCTCCACACTGTTTTTCCATAGTGGCTGTGCCAATTTACGTTTCCACCAACAACGCACAACGGTTCTCTTTTTCTTACATCCTCGCCAACATTTGTTATCCATAGCAATGAAAACAAAACACACAAATTGATATTTCAATAAATTATCCTATCACATGTTCTGCCATCAATATACTTTGTATTTTGATCATTACAAATACTGATAAATAAAAATAATGGCTAAGCACAGCTGTCTATTACTCCAGTATCCTAGCATCAGAAGGGACCCGGAAGCTCATGACAGTACCAATTCCTTATTTTATAGGAACGAAACTAAGATCCAGAGTGAGATATCCTCATTCTTACCATCATGTACTTTGGTAAAGTTAGTGTTAACTCCCTATCTAGGAACTTTGTGTTAGAGAAATTCTAACACTTTACCTTATGAGTAGGGATAAATGATTCCAATGAAAACCAAAGAATTTCTTAAAACACCAACGTTGCCAAACATGACTATAGTTTCAGAGCAATTTGCACATAGTCTTCGCTGATACAAACCTTAGTTGAAATCAATCAATAAAACAGTAAATGCATAGAAATGGACAATTCATTTTCATTACAAATTGTTTCAGATTAGAACATTCTTCCTGCCTCTCCACTCCACCTTATAAGACAGCAGAAAATCAAAATGTTTAGGCAGGAATAAATGATTTTTTATTTTTGATGTAATGATAGTTTAGGGACCCACTTACTTATGAAATCTGTCTTACCTGATCTCTAACTGGCAACTGGAGGCAAATAACATACCTGAGGGGTTGCCCTCTTCAGAATTCCTAAAGAGAATGAGAATAGCAATTATTTAACAGTTTGTGGGAGAAAATTCAGAATTGTTAGGCCTATTTTGACATGGAAATTCTAATAAAACTGGGCCAGTGGGTTGTGGGTTAGATAGTCAACCCAAACAAATATAAAATAACAGAGTTAGAGAGATTTCAGTATTGAATCTTTAAATTTGCTACAGTAACGTAGCAATATGGGAACCGTGAACTTCCTGATGTTCAAGCTCGTTTTAGAAAAGGCAGAGGAACCAGAGATCAAATTGCCAACATCTGCTGGATCATGGAAAAAGCAAGAGAGTTCTAGAAAAACATCTGCTTTATTGACTATGCCAAAGCCTTTGACTGTGTGGATCACAATCAACTGTGGAAAATTCTTCAAGAGATGGGAATACCAGACCACCTGACCTGCCTCTTGAGAAACCTGTATGTAGGTCAGAAAGCAACAGTTAGAACTGGACATGGAACAGCAGACTGGTTCCAAATAGGCAAAGGAGTACGTCAAGGCTGTATATTGTCACCCTGCTTATTTAACTTCTATGCAGAGTACATCATGGGAAACGCTGGGCTGGAAGAAGCACAAGCTGGAATCAAGATTGCTGGGAGAAATATCAATAATCTCAGATATGCAGATGATACCACCCTATGGCAGAAAGTGAAGAGGAACTCAAAAGCCTCTTGATGAAAGTGAAAGGGGAGAGTGAAAAGGTTGGCTTAAAGCTCAACATTCAGAAAACGAAGATCATGGCATCTGGTCCCATCACTTCATGGGAAATAGATGGGGAAACAGTGGAAACAGTGTCAGACTTTATTTTTGGGGGCTCCAAAATCACTGCAGATGGTGACTGCAGCCATGAAATTAAAAGACGCTTACTCCTTGGAAGAAAAGCTATGACTAACCTAGATAGCATATTGAAAAGCAGAGACATTACTTTGCCAACAAAGGTCCATCTAGTCAAGGCTATGGTTTTTCCAGTAGTCATGTATGGATGTGAGACTGCAGCCATGAAATTAAAAGACGCTTACTCCTTGGAAGAAAAGCTATGACTAACCTAGATAGCATATTGAAAAGCAGAGACATTACTTTGCCAACAAAGGTCCATCTAGTCAAGGCTATGGTTTTTCCAGTAGTCATGTATGGATGTGAGACTTGGACTATGAAGAAAGCTGAGCGCCAAAGAATTGATGTTTTTGAATTGTGGTGTTGGAGAAGACTCTTGAGAGTCCCTTGGACTGCAAGGAGATCCAACCATTCTAAACGAGATCAGTCCTGGGTGTTCATTGGAAGAACTGATGCTAAAGCTGAAACTCCAATACTTTGGCCACCTCATGTGAAGAGTTGACTCATTGGAAAAGATCCTGATGCTGGGATGAATTGGGGGCAGGAGGAGAAGGGGACAACAGAGGATGAGATGGCTGGATGGCATCACCGACTCGATGGACATGAGTTTGAGTGAACTCCAGGAGTTGGTAATGGACAGGGAGGCCTGGCGTGCTGCAGTTCATGGGGTTGCAAAGAGTTGGACATGACTGAGCGACTGAACTGAACTGAACTGAATCCCTAAATTATCATTATTTTGAATTGTCTAAAACTGTCTCATTCAATATATAAAGGAATTGAAAGGAATTTCAGTATTACTGACCATCTCAGTATTATTAATAAAAAATTTAACTAAATGCATAGTGATAGATAATACTAAGTACTATGGCAATGTAGTGGGATTTTTTAAATAAAATTGCTTAATATATATTATTTAGACAATAGGGGATCACTAGTTATCACTCAAGGTGGCAAAGATTCAGTAAAAGTAATAAATGCTAAATATTTTGCTTAACGACATCATTTTCACAAGGAAAAATCCATTTCAATGTGTAAAAGATTCTGCAGTGTATCTATATCAACATAATCCATGATGTTTCCCTTTTAAGGAAGTGTTGACTGAAACTGATTTTGGGTAACATGTATCAGAATCAACCAGAGTAAATCCTGAAAATTCAGATCTTAACCAATTTTCTCATGAATTTCATTTTTGTCCACTAGAAATTGTACCTTTTAATTGTTCTATTTGGTGCAAACAGAAAACACAAATCACTCAATATTTTTGAGTGATTTTGTTTTCTTATTAAGCTCTTTATTTTGTATTGGAGTATGGCTGATTAATAATGTTAATTAATTACATGTTAATTAATTAATGTTAATTAATAACATTATTTAAAAAAATAATGTTTTGATCATTTCAGATGGACAGCAAAGGGAAACAACCATATGTATACATGTATCCATTCTGCCCCAAACTCCTCTCCCATCCAGGCTGTCACAAAACATTGAGCAGAGTTCCCTGTGCTATATAGTAGGTCCTTGGTGGTTACCCATTTTAGATATAGTGGTGTGATATTTTAAAACATAGCTTTACTCATTTAAATTGCTAACATTTAAATGAAATCACTATAATTTTTCATATAGTAGAAATATTACCAAATAAAGAATAATAAGTATGGACCAGTCATTAAATATTTTGTCAAGTATAGAGACAAAACCTAATACATATATACATATTTCCAGTTTAATAATGGAGACAGAGAAATTAAACTTTCACATTGGTTAATTTTCATTCATTTTCTTACAAGTTGAACTTGTTACAAAGAGCATAATAGTATCTTTAGAAATAAACCTTTTTGACATATATTCATATTTCAGATATTAAATATAAATGGAAACATAATAAAAATTACTTCCTTTGGCCAACGTAATGTAGGCAGAAATGAGAGTGTGACAATTTAGAAAAAAGCAAAAAACAGTATGCCCTGGATAGCTGCTGCCCCTTTAGCTTGGACGTCAGAAAAAAAAAATACATGAATAAAACCTGAATCCAGTCATCAGTCTGTAGCTAAGCCCAGCTGAACTGTAGCTTATTCCAGAAATCAGCGTACTTCAGCTGAAAAACTGTGAATGTCAGTCTCCTTAACATGAGGATCGATGCTTCTTGCTTGTCAATGGAACTCTGATGATTATACAGGATTGTTGAAGCAAGAGAATAAGTTTATACAGGAAACTTCTATAAATGTGAAATATAAAATGCTAATATATAAGTGTTCAGTTCAGTTCAGTCGCTCAGTCATTCCAACTCTTTGTGACCCCATGGACTGTAGTATGCCCGGTTTCCCTGTCCATCACCAACTCCCAGAGCTTGCTCAAACTCATGCCCATTGAATCGGTGATGCCATCTAACCATCTCATCCTCTGTCATCCCCTTTTTCTCCTGCCTTCAGTCTTTCCCAACATCAGGGGCTTTTCAAACGAGTCAGTTCATTGCATCAGGTGGTCAAAGTACTGGAGTTTCAGCTTCAGCATCAATCCTTCCAATGAATATTCAGGACTGATTTCCTTTAAGATTGACTGTTTTGATCTCCTTGCAGTGCAAGAGACTCTCAAAAGTCTTCTCCAACACCACAGTTCAAAAGCATCAATTCTTCAGTGCTCAACTTCTTTACAGTCCAACTCTCACATCCATACATGACTATTGCAAAAACCATAGCTTTGACTAGACAGAGCTTTGCTGGCAGAGTAATGTCTCTGCTTTTTAATATGTTGTCTAGGTTAGTCATCGGAGAAGGCAATGGCAACCCACTCCAACACTCTTGCCTGGAAAATCCCATGGATGGAGAAGCCTGGTAGGCTGCAGTCCATGGGATCGCTAAGAGTTGGGCAGGACTGAGTGATTTCACTTTCACTTTTTCCTTTCATGCACTGGAGAAGGAAATGGCAACCCAGTCCAGTGTTCTTGCCTGGAGAATCCCAGGGACGGGGGAGCCTGGTGGGCTGCCGTCTATGGGGGTCCCAGAGTCAGACACGACTGAAGCGACTTAGCAGCAGGTTAGTCATAGCTTTACTTCCAAGGAACAAGCTTCTTTTAATTTCCTGGCTGCTTTCATAGACTGCAGTGATTCTGTAGCCCAAGAAAACAGTCTGTCACTGTTTCCATTGTTGTCCAGTCTTTTTCCCATGAAATGATGGGACCGGATGCCATGATCTTTGTTTTTTGAATGTTGAGTTTTAAGCCAGCTTTTTCACTCTCCTCTTTCACTTTCATCAAGAGGCTGTTTAGTTCCTCTTCACTTTCTGCCATAAGGGTGGAATTATCTGCATATCTGAGGTTATTTGATATTTCTCCCACAACCTTGATTCCAGCTTGTGTTTTATCCAGCTTGGCATTTCACATGATGTACTCGGCATATAAGTTAAATTGGCAGAATGACAATATACAGCCTTGACATACTCCTTTCCTGATTTGGAACCAATCTGTTGTTCCCTGTTCAATTCTAACTGTTGCTTCTTGACCTGCATATAGATTTCTCAGGAGGCAGGTAAGATGGTCTGGTATTCCCATCTCTTGAAGTATTTTCCACAGTTTGTTGTGATCTGCACAGTCAAAGGCTTTGGTGTAATCAATAAAGCAGAAATAGATGGGTTTATTTTTTTCTTTAATTCTCTTGCTTTTTCTATGATCCAGTGGATGTTGGCAATTTGACCTCTGGTTCCTCTGATTTTTCTAAATCCAGATCGAACATCTGGAAGTTCATGGTTCACGTACTGTTGAAGCCTGGCTTGGAGAATTTTGAGCATTACTTTGCTAGTGTGTGAGATGAGTGCAATTATGCAGTAGTTTGAACATTCTTTGGCATTGCTCTTCTTTGGGATTGGAATGAAAATTGACCTTTTCCAGTCCTGGGGCCATTGCTGAGTTTTCCAAATTTGCTGGCATTTTTTTGTTGTTGTTATATCTTTTATTTTTTTACTTTACAATATTGTATTGGTTTTGTCATACATCAACATGAATCCACCACGGGTGTACACATGTTCCCCATCCTGAACCCCCTCCCACCTCCCTCCCCATACCATCCCTAGCTGGCATATTGAGTGCAGTACTTTCACAGCATCATATTTTAGGATTTGAAATAGCTCAACTCAAATTCCATCACTTCCACTAGCTTTGTTCATAGTGATGCTTCCTTCCTAAGGCTCACTTGACTTTGCATTCCAGGATGTCTGGCTCTAGGTGAGTGATCACACCATCATGGTTATCTGGGTTGTGAAGATCTTTTTTGTACAGTTCTTCTGTGTATGCTTGCCATCTCTTCTTAATATCTTCTGCTTCTGTTAGGTCCATACCATTTCTGTCCTTTATTGGGCCCATCTTTGCATGAAATGTTCCCTTGGTATCTCTAATTTTCTTAACAGATCTCTAGTCTTTCTCATTCTATTGTTTCCTCTATTTCTTTGCATTGATCACTGAGGAAAGCTTTCTTTCTCCAGTGGACAAAACGTGGTCCACTGGGGAAAGGAATGGCAAACCACCTCAGTATTCTTGCCTCAAGAACCTCATGAACAGTATGAAAAGGCAAAAAATATAAGTGTACATATATTCAAATGAAATTAATATATAATATGTTTGTACAGAGAATTAGTCCAATACACTTTTGGACACAGTATCATCCTTAAAAGTATGACTTGGGCAAGTCATTGTGTTATTTGCATTCCCCACTGTAGTTCTAGTGTTGGATGGGTTAGTTTTTAAAGTTCATATATAGTCAATAAAGCAAGAACACTTTTGTATTTGAAGAACAATTAAAAATGCCAAAGATAAATATTTCATAATTTGAGTGTCTCTAGAAAACTATTATTTAAATTTACAGGTTGCTATCATTAATTCATTCAGTGGTTCCTGAAACAACCATCCTGAGTCCAAAAACTTATGCCAAGTACAACATGAGATGAATAGAAAGAGAAGACGATGTGTTATTTTTGTCTGTAAGAAATGAAAAATCTAATGGGGGACATAATAGAAAATGAGAAAAAATCTAAGTGTTTTAAGAGTGTTACTGACTTTAAGACAGCAATCTCTTGCAGCTGAAAAGATTAGGAAAAGCTCTTGGGAGGAAGTGGTATTCAAACTGGATCCTGAAGGAGATGATTTCAATGGGAAGAAATTTAAATTCAATTGTTGATTGATGGAAGGGCATTGAAATTGGCAAAATTAGTTATGTGAAATGTTGAGATTTTATTTTTTTCCTTCAGGAGAATATACTAGGTCAGGGATAGGGTAGATACATGGCTGAAAAGAGGTAGGGGCCATATTTTGAGGATTTGGATTTCTATGTTCAGAAGCTTAGACATTATAATACAGAAGATGGCAAACAACCAAAAGTTTTGAAGATGACTGGTGAGGGCTAGAAAGTTCCAGCTGGTTATATGTAGCAAGAAAAGAGCTGAGGAAGACTCAAGGGGGAGCTGGAAGCAGTTTTCAATGCTCCTGAGCTAAAGTGAGTTGGGGAGAGAGCAGACATTTCATTTTCATTTTTTTCCTACAGTTTTATTGAGATATAATTGTCTACAGCTCTGTGTAAGTTTAAGGGGTACAGCATAGTGGTCTAACTTACATACATCACAAAATGGTTGCCACAGTAAATTTAGTAAACATCCATCATTTTATGTGGATAAAATATTAAATAAATATTAAAAAATTTCCTTGTCATAAGAACTCCAAGGATTTACTGTCTTGAAAACTTTCATGTATGACATACGGCAGTGTTAATTATCTTTGTTATGTTGTACATTACATCCCCAGTACTTATTTATCTTATAACTCAGAGTTGATACCTTCCTTCCTCCAATTCCCCTTCCCCACAACCCTGCTGCTGCTGCTAAGTCGCTTCAGTCATGGCTGACTCTGCGCGACCCCATAGATGGCAGCCCTGCAGGCTCTGTCATCCCTGGGATTCTCCAGGCAAGAACACTGGAGTGGGTTGGCATTTCCTCCTCCATTACCCACAACCCTAGCCTTTGGTAAATACAAATCTGATCCCTTTTTCTATGTGGTTGTTTTTGAAGTGCAGTTGACCTACAACACTGTTAGTTCCTAGTGCACACTATATTGATTTGATATTTCTATCCTTCCAAAATGATCTCCATGATAAATGTAGTAATCATATGTCTCTGTACAATGATATTACAAAATTAATGACTATATTTCCAGCATTGTACATTTCATACCTATCACTCATTTGTTTTATAACTGAAAGTTTGTACCTGTTAATTTGCTCAAATGTATGCCTCCTCCCCCAGCCTCCCTCACACCTGGCAACCACCTGTTTGTTCTCTGTATTAAAAAGCAGAGACATTACTTTGTCAACAATGGTCCATCTAGTCAAGGCTATGGTTTATCCAGTAGCCATGTATGGATGTGAGAGTTGAACTATAAAGAAAGCTGAGTGCCAAAGAATTGATGCTTTTGAACTGTGGTGTTGGAGAAGACTCTTGAGAGTCCCTTGGACTGCAAGGAGAACCAACTTGTCCATCCTAAAGGAGGTCAGTCCTGGGTGTTCATTGGAAGGACTGATGTTGAAGCTGAAATTCCAATACTTTGGCCACCTGATGAGAAGAGCTGACTCATTGGAAAAGACCCTGATGCTGGGAAAGATTGAAGGCAGGAGGAGAAGGGGATGACAGAGGATGACATGGTTGGATGGAATCACCAACTCAATGGACATGGGTTTGGGTGGACTCTGGCAGTTGGTGATGGAAGTGGGGTCTGGCGTGCTCCGGTTCATGGGGTCACAAAGAGTTGGACACGACTGAGTGACTGAACTGAACTGAATTGATTAGCCATGCAAGGTATTAATCTCCAAAATATACAAACAACAAACAACCCAATCAAAAAAGTGGCAAAAGGTCAAAATAAACATTTCTCCAAAGAGGACATACAGGTAATCAAAAACACATGAAAAGATGTCCCACATCACTGCTTAGTAGAAAAATGCAAATCAAAACTGAAATGAGGTATTACCTTATACCACTCAGAATGACCAGCATCAAAAAGTATACAAAGAATAATTGCTGGAAATGGTGTGGAGCAAAGAAAACCCTCCAACACTATTGCTGGGAATGTAATTTGGTACAACCACTATGGAGAACAGTATGAAGTTTACTTTAAAAATTAATAAAAACCTACCATAGTATCCAGCAATCCTGTTAATGGACAATATCCAGAGGAAATCATAATTCAAAAAGATACATGGACCCTAATGCTCATTGAAGCACTATTTAAAATAGCTAGGACATGGAAGCAAGCTCAATGTCCATCAACAGAACAGTGGATAAAGATCTGGTACATATATACAAGGGACTACACTCAACCATAGAAAGAACCTAATTTGAATCAGTTGTAGCTAGTTGGATGAACCTAGGACCTAGAGATTATCATACTAAGTGAAATAAGTCTGACAGAGAAAGAAAAATACTATGTATCGCTTATATGTGGAATGTAATTTAAAAAATAATGAACTTACATCACTTCACAGCAAATAGATGGGGAAACAGGGGAAACAGTCGCTGACTTTATTTTTTTGGGCTCCGAAATCACTGCAGATGGTGACTGCAGCCATGAAATTAAAAGACACTTATGCCTTGCAAGGAGAGTTATGACCAACCTAGATAGGATATTCAAAAGCAGAGACATTACTTTGTCAACAAAGGTCTGTCTAGTCAAGGTTATGGTTTTTCCAGTAGTCATGTATGGATGTAAGAGTTGGACTATAAAGAAAGCAGAGTGCAGAGGAATTGATGATTTTGAACTGTGGTGTTGGAGAAGATGTATGAGAGTCCCTTGGACTGCAAGGAGATCTGACCAGTCCATTCTAAAGGAGATCAGTCCTGGGTGTTCATAGGAAGGACTGATGTTGAAGCTGAAGCTCCAATATTTTGGCCACTTCACGCAAAGAGCTGACTCATTTGAAAAGACCCTGATGTTGGGAAAGATTGAAGGCAGGAGGAGAAGGGGATGACAGAGGATGAGATGGTTAGATGCCATCACCAACTCAATGGACATGAGTTCGAGTAAACTCTGGGAGTTGGTGATGGACAGGGAGGCCTGGCGTGCTGTGGTGTATGGAGTCGCAAAGAGTCGGACACGACTGAGCGGCTGAACTGAACTGAACTTATTTACAAACAGAAATAGACTCATAGATTCTGAAAACAAACTAATGATTCCCAAAGGGGGTTGAGATTAACATATGCACACTACTCTCTCTCTCTCTCTCTCTATATATATATATATCCTTTTTCTTATATATAACATGTAAATAAAAGGACCTACTGTATAGCACAGGGAACTCTACTCAATATTCTATAATAACCTATAAAGGAAAAGAATCTGAAAAAGAATGAATATATGTATAACTGAATCACATTGCCTTGTGCCTTTTACACAGCTTTGTAAATCAACTACACTACAATAAAACTCTAAAATAAGAAGAAAAGATACACATGCTTCAATGTTCATAGCAGCAAAACAGCACCATTTACAAGGCCAAGATATGGAGAGGACTTTCCAGGTGGCAATAGTGGTAAAGAACCTACCTAACAATGCAGGAGACATAAGAGACATGAGCTCAAGCCATGAAATTAAAAGACACTTGCTCTTTGGAAGAAAACTTATGAGAAACCTAGAGAGCATATTAAAAAATAGAGACACCTCTTTGCTGACAAAGGTCTAGAGAGTAAAAGCTATGGTTTTTCCAGTTCAGTTCAGTTCAGTCGCTCAGTCATGTCCGACTCTTTGCGACCCCATGAATCGCAGCACGCCAGGCCTCCCTGTTCATCACCATCTCTCAGAGTTCACTCAGACTCACGTCCATCGAGTCCATGATGCCATCCAGCCATCTCACCCTCTGTTGTCCCCTTCTCTTCCTGCCCCCAATCCCTCCCCGCATCAGAGTCTTTTCCAATAAGTCAACACTTTGCATGAGGTGGCCAAAGTACTGGAGTTTTCAGCTTCAGCATCATTCCTTCCAAAGAACACCCAGGGCTGATCTCCTTCAGGATGGACTGGTTGGATCTCCTTGCAGTCCAAGGGACTCTCAAGAGTCTTAACCAATACCACAGTTCAAAAGCATCAATTCTTCAGTGCTTTCTTCACAGTCCAACTCTCACATCTGTACATGACCACTGGAAAAAACATAGTCTTGACTGGACGGATCTTTGTTGGCAAAGTAATGTCTCTGCTTTTGAATATGCTATCTAGGTTGGCCATAACTTTCCTTCCAAGGAGTAAGCATCTTTTAATTTCATGGTTGCAGTCACCATCTGCAGTGATTTTGGAGCCCCAAAATAAAGTCTGACACTGTTTCCACTGTTTCCCCATCTATTTCCCATGA
>SJYT01037354.1:2373-20357 GCA_006410635.1 Cephalophus harveyi
GAAGATCATGGCATCTGGTCCCATCACTTCATGGGAAATAGATGGGGAAACAGTGGAAACAGTGTCAGACTTTATTTTTTTGGGCTCCAAAATCACTGCAGATGGTGACTGCAGCCATGAAATTAGAAGATGCTTACTCCTTGGAAGAAAAGTTATGACCAACCTAGACAGCATTTTCAAAAGCAGAGACATTAGTTTGCTGACTAAGGTCCGTCTAGTCAAGGCTATGGTTTTTCCTGTGGTCATGTATGGATGGGAGAGTTGGCCTGTGAAGAAGGCTGAGCGCCGAAGAATTGATGCTTTTGAACTGTGGTGTTGGAGAAGACTCTTGAGAGTCCCTTGGACTGCAAGGAGATCCAATCAGTCCATTCTGAAGGAGATCAGCCCTGGGATTTCTTTGGAAGGAATGATGCTAAAGCTGAAACTCCAGTACTTTGGCCACCTCTTGAGAAGAGTTGACTCATTGGAAAAGACTCTGATGCTGGGAGGGATTGGGGGCAGGAGGAGAAGGGGACGACCGAGGATGAAATGGCTGGATGGCATCATGGACTCGATGGACGTGAGTCTGAGTGAACTCTGAGAGATGGTGATGGACAGGGAGGCCTGGCGTGCTGCAATTCATGGGGTCGCAAAGAGTCGGACTCGACTGAGCGACTGAACTGAAACTGAAACTGCATAATGCCTCCAAAGTAATTTCACCAAAGCAATTTTAATCACTTCACTACCTTACTCAAAACCCCTCAATGATTTTCTTTCGCCATTGCCTACAGGCTAAAGTTCTAAAAGTTCCTCAACAATATGGCAGCAGTTAGTGACAGTGCTCTCACTTCCTACCCTCTCTACCCAAACTCTCTCTTCCAACCAGGACAAGAAGAACTTAAAATTCCTATCCAATGGGATACAATGTGTGCTGTGGACCAGGGGAAACTATGTATTGTATTCTAACCACTCTTACTAATAGGAGTTTTATTGAAATTATCCTGTTCTTTTCCCACAATTCCATATTGGTTGTTTTGTTTGGAAGTGGAGCTCATATATCATTAAACTGTAAAGAGCTGTGTCCACACCTGATGGAGAGGAAGGAAAAACATTTAGAGTCCTGGACTTGGAACTTGAATTAGACTTGGATTGTCTTCCTTTGGAGAGAGTTTGTAAATGCATGTAACAGTGTATGGGTAGGAAAAAGGATATGGACAGATGTTGAGCCAGAAACAGCTTATGGAGGATTCCGTGAGTGCCTCCCCCAATTATCTGCTCCTTTTGTAGAAAAACCATGCTGTTTGAGTGGCAACAAACCACATCTCCAGCTCCAGGTGGACACAAATTTCTCTAAGCCAATCATTGTCATCTTATTGCTCTTGAAACAAACATGAGCTCAGTAACCCAGTATCAAATCATTCAGTAGCTGTTCTACCAGCCACTGTGACTGGCTTAAGGATGGTACAATCAGAGCAAATATGACCATTTTTGTTCAGTGGCTAAAAAAAAAGCAACTCTTTTTTTTAAATATGAACAAGGAAATCACATAGGCCAATGTGGTAGCCAGACTCCAAAATGACCCCCAATGATTACAGCCTCCTGATATTCACATCTTAGTATAATCCCCTTCTCACAATGTACCAGGGTTTGTCTGTATAGCGGACAAACATATGTCTGTCTGTATGTATGGGGCAGAAGTGATGGTATGCCATGTCTGAGATTACATAATAACAGACTGGGTTCTCTCTCCTCTCCTGTATCTCTCATTATTTGCTCTGGAGGAAGCTAACTGCCATGTCATGAGAAACTGAAATAGAGGCCCATGTGACAAGGAACTGAAGCCTCCAGCCATCAGCCACATGAATGTACTTGGAAGCAGGTTCTCTAGCTCCCAGTGAAGCCTAAGATGACTACCCCCCAGGTGAAATCTTGATTACCTCTTGTGAGAGATTCAGATAGAACTATTCAGCTAAACTGTGTCTAAATTTCTATCACACAGAAACTGTAACTCATACATGTGATAGCTCAGTTGGTAAAGAATCCTCCTGCACAATGGGATCATACTTATCAATAATTACCTTAAATGTAAATGAGTTGAATACCCCAACCAAAAGACAAAGAGTGACTGAATGGATACAAAAACAAGACCCCTATATATTCTGTCTACAAGAGACCCACCTCAAAATAACGAACACATACAGACTGAAAGTGAAGAGCTGAAAAAGATATTTCATGCAAATGGAGACCAAAAGAAAGCAGGAGTAGCAATACTCATATCAGATAAAATAGACTTTGAAATAAAGGCCGTGAAAAGAGACAAAGAAGGACACTATATAATGATCAAAAGACCAATTCAAGATGAAGATATAACAATTATAAATATATATGCACCCAACATAGGAGCACCGCAATATGTAAGACAAATGCTAACAAGTATGAAAGGGGAAATTAACAATAACACAATAATAGTGGGAGACTTTAATACCCCACTTACATCTATGGACAGATCAACTAAACAGAAAATTAACAAAGAAACCCAAACTTTAAATAATACAATAGAACAATTAGACCTAATTGATATCTATAGGACATTTCACCCCAAAACAATGAATTTCACCTTTTTCTCAAGTGCTCACGGAACCTTCTCCAGGATAGATCACATCCTGGGCCATAAATCTAACCTTGATAAATTCAAAAAAATCGAAATCATTCCAAGCATCTTTTCTGACCATAATGCATTAAGATTAGATCTCAATTACAAGAGAAAAACTATTAAAAATTCCAACATATGGAGGCTGAACAACACACTTCTAAATAACCAACAAATCACAGAAGAAATCAAAAAAGAAATCAAAATATGTATAGAAACGAATGAAAATGAAAACACAACAACCCAAAACCTATGGGACACTATAAAAGCAGTGCTAAGAGGAAAGTTCATAGCAATACAGGCACACCTCAAGAAGCAAGAAAAAAGTCAAATAAATAACCTAACTCTACACCTAAAGCAACTAGAAAAGGAAGAAATGGAGAACCCCAGAGCTAATAGAAGGAAAGAAATCTTAAAAATTAGGGCAGAAATAAATGCAAAAGAAACAAAAGAGACTATAGCAAAAATCAACAAAGCCAAAAGCTGGTTCTTTGAAAAAATAAATAAAATTGACAAACCATTAGCCAGACTCATCAAGAAACAAAGAGAGAAAAATCAAATCAATAAAATTAGAAATGAAAATGGAGAGATTACAACAGACAACACAGAAATACAAAGGATCATAAGAGACTACTATCAGCAATTATATGCCAATAAATTGGACAACGTGGAAGAAATGGACAAATTTTTAGAAAAATACAAACTTCCAAAACTGAACCAGGAAGAAATAGAAAATCTTAACAGACCCATCACAAGCACGGAAATTGAAACTGTAATCAGAAATCTTCCAGCAAACAAAAGCCCAGGTCCAGACGGCTTCACAGCTGAATTCTACCAAAAATTTCGAGAAGAGCTAACACCTATCCTACTGAGACTCTTCCAGAAAATTGCAGAGGAAGGTAAACTTCCAAACTCATTCTATGAGGCCACCATCACCCTAATACCAAAACCTGACAAAGATGTCACCAAAAAAGAAAACTACAGGCCAATATCACTGATGAACATAGATGCAAAAATCCTTAACAAAATTCTAGCAATCAGAATCCAACAACACATTAAAAAGATCATACACCATGACCAAGTGGGCTTTATCCCAGGGATGCAAGGATTCTTCAATATCCGCAAATCAATCAATGTAATTCACCACATTAACAAATTGAAAAATAAAAGCCATATGATTATCTCAATAGATGCAGAGAAGGCCTTTGACAAAATTCAACATCCATTTATGATAAAAACTCTCCAGAAAGTAGGAATAGAAGGAACATACCTCAACATAATAAAAGCTATATATGACAAACCCACAGCAAACATTATCCTCAATGGTGAAAAACTGAAAGCATTTCCCCTAAAGTCAGGAACAAGACAAGGGTGCCCACTTTCACCGCTACTATTCAACATAGTTCTGGAAGTTTTGGCCACAGCAATCAGGGCAGAAAAAGAAATAAAAGGAATCCAAATTGGAAAAGAAGAAGTAAAACTCTCACTGTTTGCAGATGACATGATCCTCTACATAGAAAATCCTAAAGACTCCACCAGAAAATTACTAGAGCTAATCAATGAATATAGTAAAGTTGCAGGATATAAAATCAACACACAGAAATCCCTTGCATTCCTATACACTAATAATGAGAAAGTAGAAAAAGAAATTAAGGAAACAATTCCATTCACCATTGCAACGAAAAGAATAAAATACTTAGGAATATATCTACCTAAAGAAACTAAAGACCTATATATGGAAAACTATAAAACACTGATGAAAGAAATCAAAGAGGACACTAATAGATGGAGAAATATACCGTGTTCATGGATCGGAAGAATCAATATAGTGAAAATGAGTATACTACCCAAAGCAATCTACAGATTCAATGCAATCCCTATCAAGCTACCAGCGGTATTTTTCACAGAACTAGAACAAATAATTTCAAGATTTGTATGGAAATACAAAAAACCTCGAATAGCCAAAGCAATCTTGAGAAAGAAGAATGGAACTGGAGGAATCAACCTGCCTGACTTCAGGCTCTACTACAAAGCCACAGTCATCAAGACAGTATGGTACTGGCACAAAGACAGAAATATAGATCAATGGAACAAAATAGAAAGCCCAGAGATAAATCCACACACCTATGGACACCTTATCTTCGACAAAGGAGGCAAGAATATACAATGGAGTAAAGACAATCTCTTTAACAAGTGGTGCTGGGAAAACTGGTCAACCACTTGTAGAAGAATGAAACTAGATCACTTTCTAACACCACACACAAAAATAAACTCAAAATGGATTAAAGATCTAAACGTAAGACCAGAAACTATAAAACTCCTAGAGGAGAACATAGGCAAAACACTTTCCGACATAAATCACAGCAGGATCCTCTATGATCCACCTCCCAGAATACTGGAAATAAAAGCAAAAATAAACAAATGGGATCTAATTAAAATTAAAAGCTTCTGCACAACAAAGGAAACTATAAGCAAGGTAAAAAGACAGCCTTCTGAATGGGAGAAAACAATAGCAAATGAAGCAACTGACAAACAACTAATCTCAAAAATATACAAGCAACTCATGCAGCTCAATTCCAGAAAAATAAACGACCCAATCAAAAAATGGGCCAAAGAACTAAACAGACATTTCTCCAAAGAAGACATACGGATGGCTAACAAACACATGAAAAGATGCTCAACATCACTCATTATCAGAGAAATGCAAATCAAGACCACAATGAGGTACCATTTCACACCAGTCAGAATGGCTGCGATCCAAAAGTCTACAAGCAATAAATGCTGGAGAGGGTGTGGAGAAAAGGGAACCCTCTTACACTGCTGGTGGGAATGCAAACTATTACAGCCACTATGGAGAACAGTGTGGAGATTCCTTAAAAAACTGCAAATAGAACTGCCTTATGACCCAGCAATCCCACTGCTGGGCATACACACCAAGGAAACCAGAATTGAAAGAGACACATGTACCCCAATGTTCATTGCAGCACTGTTTATAATAGCCAGGACATGGAAACAACCTAGATGTCCATCAGCAGATGAATGGATAAGAAAGCAATGGTACATATACACAATGGAGTATTACTCAGCCATTAAAAAGAATACATTTGAATCAGTTCTGATGAGGTGGATGAAACTGGAGCCGATTTTACAGAGTGAAGTAAGCCAGAAAGAAAAACACCAATACAGTATACTAATGCATATATATGGAATTTAGAAAGATGGTAATGATAAGCCTGTATGCGAGACAGCAAAAGAGACACAGATGTAAAGAACAGACTTTTGGACTCTGTGGGAGAGGGAGAGGGTGGGATAATTTGGGAGAATGGCATTGAAACACGTATACTATCACATAAGAGATGAATTGCTAGTCTAGGTTCAATACAGGATACAGGATGCTTGTGGCTGGTGCACTGGGATGACCCAGAGAGATGATATTGGGAGGGAGGTGGGAGTGGGGTTCAGGGTTGGGAACTCATGTACACCTGTGGTGGATTCATGTCAATGTATGGCAAAACCAATGCCGTATTGTAAAGTAAAAAAAAATTAAAATAAAAACGAAAAAATTATTGAAGCATAAAAAAAAATAAAATGAAAGTACAAGTCAAAAAAAAAAAAGAAAACTACAGGCCAATATCACTGATGAACATAGATACCAAAATTCTCAAAAAAAAAAAAAATTATACCAAGCAGAATCCAAAAACATGTTCCAAAGATCATACATCATGACCAAGTGGGCTTTATACCAGGGATGCAAGGATTCTTCAATATTCACAAGTCAATCAATATGATACACCACATTAACAAATTGAAAGATAAAAACCATATGCTTATCTCAATAGATGTAGAGAAAGCCTTTGACAAAATTCAACACCCATTTGTGATTGAAAAAAAAAAAACCCTCCATAAAGCAAGCATAGAAGGAACATACCTCAACATAATAGAAGCCATATATGATAAACCCACAGCAAACATTATCCTCAATGGTGAAAGATTGAAAGCATTTCCCCCAAAGTCAGGAACAAGACAAGGGTGCTCACTCTCACCACTACTATTTAACATAGTTTTGGAAATTTTAGCCATAGCACTCAGAGAAGAAAAAGAAATAAAAGGAATCCAGATTGAAAAGAAGAAGTAAAATTCTCACTGTTTGCAGATGACATGATCTTCTACATAGAAAACCCTAAAGAAACTACCAGAAAATTACTAGAGCTAATCAATGAATATAGTAAAGTTGCAGGATATAAAATTAACACACAGAAGTGAAGTGAAGTGAAGTCGCTCAGTTGTGTCTGACTCTTTGCGACCCGTGGAATGTAGCCCACCAGGCTCCTCTGTCCATAGGATTCTCCAGGCAAGAATACTGGAGTGGGTTGCCATTTCCTTCTCCAGGGGATCTTCCCGACTCAGGGATCGAACTCAGGTCTCCTGCGTTGCAGGCAGACGCTTTAACCTCTGAGCCACCAGGGAAGCCCAACACACAGAAATCCCATGTATTCCTATACACTAACAATGAAAAAACAGAAAGAGAAGTTAAGGAAACAATTCCATTCACCATTGTGATGAAAAGAATAAAATACTTAGAAATAAATCTACCTAAAGAAACTAAAGACCTATATATAGGAAACTATAAAACACTGATGAAAGAAATCAAAGATGACACAAATAGAAGGAGAAATAGACCATGTTCATGGATCGGAAGAATTAATATAGTGAAAAAGAGTATACCACCCAAAGCAATCTATAGATTCAATGCAATCCCTATCAAGCTACCAACAGTAGTTTTCACAGAACTAGAACAAATAATTTCACAATTTGTATGGAAATACAAAAAAATCTCAAGTAATCAAAGCAATCTTGAGAAAGAAAAATGGAACTGGAGGAATCAATCTGCCTAACTTCAGACTATACTACAAAGCTACAGTCATCAAGACAGTATGGTACTAGCACAAAGACAGAAATATAGATCAATGGAACAAAATAGAAAGCCCAGAGATAAATCCACACACCTATGGACACCTTATCTTCGACAAAGGAGGCAAGAATATACAATGGAGTAAAGACAATCTCTTTAACAAGTGGTTACTGCAGATGGTGATTGCAGCCATGAAATTAAAAGACGCTTACTCCTTGGAAGGAAAGTTATGACTCACCTAGATGGTATATTCAAAAGCAGAGACATTACTTTGCCAACAAAGGTCCATCTAGTCAAGCCTATGGTTTTTCCAGTAGTCACGTATGGATGTGAGAGTTGGACTGTGAAGAAGGCTGAGCGCTGAAGAATTGATGCTTTTGAACTGTGGTGTTGGAGAAGACTCTTGAGAGTCCCTTGGACTGCAAGGAGATCCAACCAGTCCATTCTAAAGGAGATCAGTCCTGGGTATTCTTTGGAATGGAGAAGGCAATGGCACCCCACTCCAGTACACTTGCTGGAAAATCCCATGGACAGAGGAGCCTGATAGGCTGCAGTCCATGGGGTCGCCAAGAGTCGGACACAACTGAGCGACTTCACTTTCTTTTTCACTTTCATACATTGGAGAAGGAAATGGCAGCCCACTCCAGTGTTCTTGTCTGGAAAATCCCAGGGACGGGGGAGCCTGGTAGGCTGCCGTCTATGAGGTCACACAGAGTCGGACACAACTGAAGTGACTTAGCAGTAATTCTTTGGAAGGAATGATGCTAAAGCTGAAACTCCAGTATTTTGGCCACCTTATGCGAAGAGTTGACTCATTGGAAAAGACTCTGATGCTGGGAGGGATTGGGGGCAGGAGGAGAAGGGGACGGCAGAGGATGAGATGGCTGGATGGCATCACTGACTCAATAGACATGAGTTTGAGTGAACTCCGGGAGTTGGTGATGGACAGGGAAGCCTGGCTTGCTGCAATTCATGGGGTCGCAAAGAGTCAGACACAACTAAGCGACTGAACTGAACTGAATTCACCTCCAATTAAAATAAATAAATTATTTTTTTTTAATCCGCTTGCAATGCAGGAGACCCTGGTTCAATTCCTGGGTCACAAGATCCACTGGAGAAAGCATAGGTTACCCACACCAGTATTCTTGGACTTCCCTTGTGGCTCAGCTGGTATAGAATCCACCTGCAATGCAGGAGACCTGGGTTTGATCCCTGGGTTGGGAAGATCCCCTGGAGAATGGAAAGTGGGTAACTCCAGTGTTCTGGCCTTCAGAATTCCATGGACTGTATAGTCCATGGAGTCACAAAGAGTCAGACATGACTGAGTAGACTTTCACTTCACTTCACTAGGGTAATTTTGTTACACAGCAATAGATAACTCATACACCTGAGAAATCATTCTAGAAACTAAGAACACTAAGCTAAAGGTAAAGAGCTGTTGCTGCTGCTGCTAAGTCGCTTCAGTCATGTCCGACTCTGTGCAACCCCATAGACGACAGCCCACCAGGCTCCCCCGTCCCTGGGATTCTCCAGGCAAGAACACTGGAGTGGGTTGCCATTTCCTTCTCCAATGCATGAAAGTGAAAAGTGAAAGCAAAGTCGCTCAGTCGTGTCAGACTCTTTTCGACCCCGTGGACCACAGCCTACCAGGTTCCTCCATCCATGGGATTTTCCAGGCAAGAGTACTGGAGTGGGTTGCCACTGTCTTCTCCTAAGGTAAAGGGCTATGAGGATCATAAAGAAATGGAGTTACAGACCTAATTAATCCACACCTAAAGGCCACTTTACCTCTAGTTGTCTTCAGTTACTTAAGCCAACAAATAAATGTCTTTTATTTTTTAAATAAGTTTGATTTACATTTTCTGGTACTTGTAAAGAAAAGTAGGCTGATGCAGAATTTGTTTGGGGGCACTCATTGCCTCTAAATATGACTTTCAAACTACCCTGATCTCTGCCCATTTGCTCATGAAGCAATCCCTTTAGTCTCTGCCCACTTTTGTTGTTGTTTAGTTGTCAAGTCATATCTGACTCTTGCAACCCCACAGACTGTAGCCCACCAGCCTCCTCTGTCCATGGGATTTCCCAGGCAAAAATACTGGAGTGGGTTGCCACTTCCTCCTCCAGGGACCTTCCAGACCCAGGGACTGAACTCCTGTTTCCTGCATGGCAGGCAGACTCTTTACCACTGAGCCATCCACTCTTCATTCATTCTTCATGGTTCAAGCCTCCACTTTTTCTGATCTAATGACCACTGCAATAGGGTATCTGTGCATGTGTGCTCAGTCATGTACAACTCTTTGAAACCCATGGACTGTAGCCCACCATGTTCCTCTGTCCATGGAATTCTCCAGGCAAGAATACTGGAGCAGGTTGCCATTTCCTCCTCCGAGATATCTTCCCAGGGATTGAACCTGTGTCTCCTGGTTTCCCTGCATTGTCAGGCTCATTCTTTAACATTTGAGCCACCTGGGAAGCCCAAGAGGGTATGTAAGTAATCTAAATTCAAACGGTCCTTTAACTGTCACTTCTATTCATTTGGCACCTGCTGTACACTATTGTGTACAACAGTATTGTATCCTATCTTTGATGGGTATATAGTATAGACTTATCTAGATTGTAACCTTCTTGAAAGTAGGGACCATTTTTGTATATTTCTAATCTCTATGGTATTATCATGGAAGGCAAACATTAACTAATGACTGTTTAATTAGATCTATCTGTCAGGATTTCTTAATGCAGAAGTGACCTACCTGGCTTGGAATCATACATTTTCATTCTGGCAGGTCAAATGCCAAAATATCTGCTGTGGCAAAAAGAAAAACCAAAAGAAGAGGGCTGCTTTTTTGGCTGAGCCACATTTTCTCAATTTCATCCCTTGGATGTACAATAATGATGGATTTTAAAGATATTTCTTGATTCCTGACAACATCATCCCATAAAACTTTCTGCATATTTGAAAAGGATACAGAGTTGTCCAAGTAAGCTATGGCTGTTACATATATTTTTGAAGCATATATAATATCCATTCTAAACAGCCTGAACTCAGTAGAGTACAAACATATACTGTCTCTTTTCCAATTACTACTTTAATCCTGTCTGCTGGATCTTATTTTCTTATCATTTAACAAGATTATGGGCAGCACCTACAGCTTTGAAATGATGATGTTATTAAGAAGTCCAGTCCCAGTTTAAAACTTCCTTTTAGCTTGTCCTTCCTGAAGCTCAGACATTTGTGGCCAGAGCCTGAGAAATGGAGAAAAGGCTTGGTCTCCTCCTTCACTTCTCCTCTCTTACCTCTGGAGTAGTGGGCGTGGGGGTTGGAGCTTATCATGGAAGCAGAGATGGGGAGGAACAAGCGTCTGTTTCAGCACAGCCTTGTAGCCTTCTCTGGGCTGATGTTGCTTATTGGCATCTATGTGACAGACATCCTAGCACTGGTTCCTCCATGTGAGGGGTTTTTAGGGGTTTGGGAGAGGACTCCCCAGGGCATAGTCTCCACCTTGTTCTTCTAATACCCCCTCAGTTGCTACCCCTGGCATTACCCCCACAGCCTCTTATGTAGGGTACAGGCAAGTCAGCTCAAGTCTGGCTACTTTCCCCAGGGGCTTCTCGACCCCTACAAAACCCATACATCAGTGCCATGCCATAAGGTGGGGACAGCTGTTCCATTGCCTCACTTCTCTCGGCCCACTTACTTCACTTCGGTTCTCTGTTCTGTTTCTTGCACAGGCAATGGGATCAGATAATCTGGTTTGATGACTAAGAAATAAGGTATCATTTTCCTCTTTTAGTGCCCTTCTCTGTAGGTGATCCTCAGAGGACCCCCTAGGGTTTCGAAGGAGGAGCCATAGTACTTTCCACCAGGCTGAAGACTCACAACTCTAATGGCATGTCCATCTCTCCTCGTCTAGTCAAAAGTTTAAGTGGCTTGGGCATGAGGAGGGGGTCAGTCTCAGAGGATGATGGAGAGTGGGGCATGCGGGGGGATGCAGAATTAGTTTGTCTGACTCATTAAATCCTAAAAGTGATACTGGTCTTCAATATTCAGAATATAAGGTACTCGATACCTCTTTTCCTGAGCTTTGGCTCCTAGTTGCCAATTGCCTACTCAACACTCTGATACCTATGGCAGAGAAAGGAAACCTGGTCTATTGGGGAGAACTGGATTCTTGCCTTTGCATGTCAGCATTTGTTGCTGTTGTTTAGTCACTAAGTTTTGTCCGACTCTTTGCGACCCCATGGACTGTAGCCTGCCAGGTTTCTCTGGCCATAGGGTTTCCCAGGCAAGAATACTGGAGTGGGTTGCCATTTCATTCTCCAGGGGATATTTCTGACCCAGTGATTGAACCCATGTCTTCTGCCTGGCAGGCGGCTTCTTTACCACTGAGTCACCAGGGAAGCCCAAAGTGAGCATTAACTAGCATAATACTATGATGGGAGTATTAATCCTCCATATTTTCTCATCTGTAAAATGAGAATATTATTTACTTGATTAATAAGCTTCATTCATATACATTCTAAAAACATAGAATCACTTTAATTTTATTCAGTATTGAGGTTGCATCTATAGAATAACATTCAATTTAAAAAATAAGCTAGTATGCCAGTTTCTTAGCACTGATTTATAACCCCAGTTTGTTGCCATTATATATGAGATTACAGGACTATTGTGAGAATTAAATTTATCACGCTTAGGGAGGGACTGGCATAGAGTAATTGCTCAATTAATATCATCCATTATTATTACTATTATTTCTGGCCTTACACAAGTCATTTAAGCTCTCTGAGTCACCGTTTCCTTGTGTTTAATTAAGGATAATAATAAAATTCTAAAGAAAGAGTCTAAGATTCATGTTCAAAGATTCTATGGAATTGTATTATTTGGTAGCAATTATAAGTTTCTTTGTAAATGTTAGATATTATCTACAAAACGAGGACATTGAATCTTTAAACTGTTTTCCTCTTCTAAAGCTGCCCTCCTAGCAGAGCCAGCAGTGCATCAGTCTCACAAAGTATTTCCTCTTCTAAAATGCCATGGATTTACCATTATGAAGAAAGAAAAGAAAACTTTCACTTTTCAACAGAGTATACTGGAAATATTAATAAATAAAATCAGCAAACACTGCCTCATTCTATCTGTGAACTCATAATTTTCAGAGTATAAAAGATTGCTCTTCCCTTTCATTACACTCAATTCTCATCTGTTCTCCAGAATGCTTTACCTTCTCAAGTACCTTTACATAGTATAACACAGAAAGGAAATGAGTAAAGATGCAATGGAAAACTTCCAGAGAATCAGCTAATAAAATTTGGTCATAGGACTTACTTATTCCAATTCCTTACATCTAAGATAATGGATACTAAAGCCTTTAACTGTGTGGATCACAACAAACTGTAGAAAATTCAAGAAATGGGAACACCAGATCACCTTACCTGCCTCCTGAGAAATCCATATGCAATGGAACTGGACATGGAACAACGGACTGGTTCCAAACTGGGAAAGGAGTATGTCAAGGCTGCATACTGTCACCTTGCTTATTTAACTTTTATACAGAGTACATTATGAGAAACGCTGGGCTGGATGAAGCACAAGCTGGAATCAAAACTGTAGGGAGAAATATCAATAACCTCAGATATGCAGATGAGACACCACACTTATGGCAGAAAGCAAAGAGGAACTAAAGAGCCTGTTGATGAAAGTGAAAGAGAGTGATAAACCTGGCTTAAAATGCAACATTCAAAAAATGAAGATCATGGCATCCAGTCCCATCACTTCACGGCAAGTAGATGGGGAAACAATGGAAACAGTGAGAGATTTTATTTTCTTGAGCTCCAAAATCACAGCAGATGGTGATTGCAGCCATGAAATTAAAAGATGCTTGCTCCTTGGAAGAAAAGCTATGATAAACCTAGACAGCATATTAAAAAACAGAGACATTACTTTTCCAACAAAGGTCCATCTAGTCAAAGCTCTGGTTTTTCCAGTAGTCAGGTATGGATGTAAGAGTTGGACCATAAAGAAAGCTGAGTACTGAAGAATTGATGCTTTTGAACTGTGGTGTTGGAAAAGACTCTTGAGAGTCCCTTAGATTGCAAGGAGATCAAACCAGTCAATCCTAAAAGAAATCAGTCCTGAATATTCATTGGAAGGACTGATGCTGAAGCTGAACTCCAATACTTTGGCCACCTGATGGGAAGAACTGACTCATTGGAAATGACCTTGACGCTGGGAAAGATTGAAGGCAGGAGGAGAAGAGGACGACAGAAGATGAGATGGTTGGATAGCATCACTGACTCGATGGACATGAGTTTGAGCAAGCTCCAGGAGTTGATGATGGACAGAGAAGCCTGGCATGCATGGGATCACAAAAAGTCAGACACAACTGAGCGACTGAACAGAACTGAAGATAATGGTGGAATGTTTTCTTCTATACTGCCTTCACATATGAACACTAATCATACTACAGGAATTCATTCCATTTTGAAAATTTCAAGCCTTTGCATATTCCTTGCTTGCTGAATAATTTAAAAAGGATATTCAAAAACTACTGTTTTTAAAAAATTAATCTATTTAATTTACATTCATTGGCCAGTCTGCCAAAAATATCTGGACCACATTAATCAACTAAAATTTTAAAGAAACAGAAATCTAAGCTTCTGTTGTCACAATATACCTAAGTATTTATTGCAATCTTTAAATACAAAATTGAACCTAATTCTATAATTGCCCTTAAGGAATAAAGGGCAGTTATAGTATTTAATAAAGGGCAGTTATAGTATTTAATAAAGGGCAGTTATAGTAGTTAATGTTTTTGGCTACAATTATTCTAATCATTAAGTTTTGAAATAGGAGATTCTCTTAGGGACAAACTCAATCTCAAGTTTGAATATTGGAGACTTGCTGCAAATCTGCAAGTGGCTCTATTTATCAACCAAGAAAAATGTCTTTTGAAAAGTCAGTCACATATTAATACGGTCCTTTACACTTTAAGACATTTTTTCATATACATTGTTTTATTTGGTGTATGAGATTCCCTGAAAGAGGAGCATAGGAGATAAGGAAAACGAGGCTCAGTGGTGGTTAGCAACTTGCTCAAGATGACAGGAACTGGCAGAGCAGAAAGGAAAACTCGAGTCTCTTGATTTCCAGCCCAGAATCCTCCCACCATAACAGACTGCTTCAGAAATCCATGAAGTTCTCTGAAATGCTGACATCATCTCATCTATCACCCTGCCATCAACTAGTTAAAATCATGCCAGATAAAAATCAGTCATTCAAAATCATGTCCAGTATGGAAGAATGCTTACAATATATTTCAATTACTCATTCATTCATTCAAATTTATTGGTTGAGAACATACTATTTGTCTGGCATTGTGCTGGCATTTAGGATGTAGTCAGGAGTAAACCAGACATGGTTCCTACTCCCCTGGAGCTTACAGTTAAGTCATGGAGACAGATACTACTGACAAAATCACACAAGTAAATCTATCAGTACAAATCAGGAATAACACTGTCCAGAATGACTACAGTATACTTTGAAAGTGTCTAACAGAGAGACCTAATCTCATCTGAAACACCAGGAAAGGCTAGGATAGGCAGAAGGGGTGGGGAAACAAGGAGCATTCCAGGTCATGGAAGGACATGCCAGGCCAAGAGAATCACATTTATAGAAGCCCTAGAGCAGGAAGGAAAATGAACATACTTTATGATAGTAATTTTGTGTAAGCAAAGGTGGGGGAGTCTAGCAGGAAATACACCAAAATATTAATGATGTTTTCTTTTAGAGAATAATTGGTGATGTTATTTTCTCATTTATGCTTTACTGAATGTTCCAAATTTTCTACGATGAAAAATAAAAGCTTTTTGATCTGCAGGGAAACTCAGCCTAAAGAAGTGGTAAAGAGCTGACTAGAAAATTGGGCCCAAATGGAGGAGGGGAAACAGAACTCTCCCAGTCACTCCAGGCCAGAAATCCAAAAGCTGGACTGGAAAGCTGGAATTTAGCAATATAAAAACATAATTAGCTTTGGTGAGTTAAAAGATCCTTGAGTACTTAAAGTGTACAAAGTGTTCCTGTGAATGAACAGGAACTAATGTATATTGAGCCCTATTATGTAGCAAGCACTCCTACACTATAGAATTTCCTGGAACAGTAGTATACAGATAACGTGCTTTATTTCCACAGTTTACCCTCTTACTGTGTTCCTTTCTCTACACTAGTTCTACCAGATGGGTATTATAATCCCCATTTTTAAAAAAGAAAGTGAGATTTAAAGACAGGTCAAGTAAGTTATTCAAAACCAGACATCTATTAGATGGAAGAGCTGGGATTAAATGAACGGGTCTGTCTGATTCCAAAGAAGATCCTAGGACTCCCGTTGATATTGACCAGGGTTCTTAGCCTTCCCCAATCAATAGAAATTGATAAGAAGCCAGTCAAGAAATTCAGGCAAGCCTTTATTGGGGCTCCTGCTGCAGCAAGAGGGAATGAAAACAAGGGAAAACAGTTTCCCTTGCTGACTCCCTTGATGGAGTAGGGGCAAGCTGGTTCCTATATGGAGTGAGGGTAAGTGGTATGTCCATGGTCAGGCTGGAGGGGTGGCTTAGGTGGTTTGCCCACCTCTTTGGTGGTGTTGAGTACAGGGGGCATGCACAGTAACCTGCTTTTTCTTCCAACACCCAGCTTTTTGCTCAGATCTTCAGAAGTATAGTTGAGTTTTTCTGGTCTTTTGTATCTTGTTGTCTAGAACTTGCCCCAACTGTGCATGCACACAGTTGTTTTTAGTCTCTTAAAATTTCTCTGTATTTTGTTGCTCAGGGAGCCATTTGTCTCCGTGCAAGCACTACAGCAAAAGGTCCTAGGTCCCAACCTATGTTACTGTCACCAGTGTAAATGTGATAAATATTGCTTATATTAAGATTTTCCTGTAAAAATTGGGGATGTGGGGACTATGTTGCTTTTTGGCAGACCAAAGATGATAGGATTGTATTGTCAGGATGATAGGTGACTTCTTCAAAATGCAATATTTTTAAACTCTTAAATAGTACGAGGGACTGTTCTAAGTGAATTAGAAATATTATCTAATATAATCCTCATAATAATCCTATAAGTACTATTATTATCTTCAGTTTGCAGATAAGGAAACTGAATTACAGAGAGGTAAAATAACTTGCCCAATATTATACAGAGCTGTTATTTGAAGCAGGCAAAATGGATCCAGAATCTGTAGACCTAACCACCAAGCTTTATATTATTTCTAGACTTTCAACTGACTCTCTTGGCCCCCTTTATACATGAGAGATCTACTTCCAAACTTTCCTTCCATGGTATCCCTGCTTAGATCAGTAAAAACAAGTTCCTTTAGAAGTTTGAAGCTGTTAGAAAACCACCTGATGCTGACTACCATTTGCCTAAGAGTCTGAGACCCAGCCTGGAAGGAAGTCTGCTTCTGATTCTCAGAGTAGAGCTACACAATAATACTGAAGCTCTGATTGCCTAAGTGCAGCACACCTTGTGAAAACAGTGTCTAGCCTGCTGCTGCTGCTGCTGCTGCTGCTGAGTCGCTTCAGTCGTGTCTGACTCTGTGCGACCTCATAGATGGCAGCCCACCAGGCTCCTCTGTCCCTGGGATTCTCCAGGCAAGGACACTGGAATGGGTTGCCATTTCCTTCTTCAATGCATGAAAGTGAAATGTGAAAGTGAAGTCGCTTAGTCGTGTCTGACTCTTCGTGACTCCATGGACTGCAGCCTATCAGGCGCCTCCGTCCATGGGATTTTCCAGGCAAGAGTATTGGAGTGCCTAGCCTAGTGGTTCACAAATGGTAGTATACATCAGAANTTCAATGCATGAAAGTGAAATGTGAAAGTGAAGTCGCTTAGTCGTGTCTGACTCTTCGTGACCCCATGGACTGCAGCCTATCAGGCGCCTCCGTCCATGGGATTTTCCAGGCAAGAGTATTGGAGTGCCTAGCCTAGTGGTTCACAAATGGTAGTATACATCAGAATCACCTAGAGAACTTGTTAAAACATATACTCCTGGGGCCTAGCCCAGAAGTTCTGATTCAGTAGATCCAGCGGGAGGAGGGTGAAGGGTGGAGAACCATTGGCATAGCCTAATAGAAAGCATGACCATCCTGGAAAGCAGGATTCATAGGAATGTCATCAGGGTTCTGGCACCAGAACCCTTGAAACTGAGAGTTCCTTACGTGAACCGTGAACTCCCTGATGTTCAAGCTGGTTCTCAAAAAGGCAGAGGAACCAGAGATCAAATTGCCAACATCCGCTGGGATCATGGAAAAAGCAAGAGAGTTCCAGAAAAAGATCTATTTCTGCTTGATTGACTATGCCAAAGCCTTTGACTGTGTGGATCCCAATAAACTGTGGAAAAGTCTGAAGGAGATGGGAATATCAGACCACCTAACCTGCCTCTTGAGAAATCT
>SJYT01037354.1:20887-68266 GCA_006410635.1 Cephalophus harveyi
CGTGCTGCGATTCATGGGGTCGCAAAGAGTCGGACACGACTGAGCGACTGAACCGAATAGAAAGCATGACCATCCTGGGAAGCAGGATTCATAGGACTGTCATCAGGATTCTGGAACCAGAACCCTTGAAACTGAGAGTTCCTTTCAACCTGCTCTAACTCTGCCCTCACAATCTGGTTCCACAGAAGGTGGCTAAGATGGAGAAGGAAATCTGCTCTCAAACCAGCAATGAACCAGCGTTGGAAGTGTTTGTTGAAAAACATAGAAAGCATGACCATCCTGGGAAGCAGGATTCATAGGACTGTCATCAGGATTCTGGAACCAGAACCCTTGAAACTGAGAGTTCCTTTCAACCTGCTCTAACTCTGCCCTCACAATCTGGTTCCACAGAAGGTGGCTAAGATGGAGAAGGAAATCTGCTCTCAAACCAGCAATGAACCAGCGTTGGAAGTGTTTGTTGAAAAACAAAAGCAATGGATTTTAGGTAGTGGGAATTTGAATTTTTTTTTCTTTTTATTCTTTTCAGGGGTGGTGGTGATAGTAATAGTTTCTGATTAATGTGTCATTTGGGTAATTATTTTAATCTGATGGGAAAAAAAGATATAGTCCAGTTGCAAAACACTGGAGTTACATTTATCCCCAAATTTCAAACTAAGTTGTAGCTCATTCGGTAAAGAATCTGCCTGCAGTTCAGGAGACCCGGGTTGGATCCCTGGGTTGGGAAAATCCCCTGGAGAAGGAAATGGCATCCCACTCCAGTATCCTATCCTGGAAAATCTCATGGACAGGGGAGCCTGGAGGGCTGCGGTCGATGGGGTCGCAAAGAGTCAGGCACGACTCAGCGACTAACACTTACTTACTTACACAAGTACAAAACAATAAAAATTCCATTTTACATTTTGAGTTACAAGGTCTGGAAAAAGAGAGATAACTTAAGTAACACCCGAGCGCCCTCTGGTGGGAAGTGAATTCTCCACAGCCCAAGCGAAAGTGTTCCTGTGCTAAGCAACCATTAGAGAAATTTTCATTTCTTTTCCAACCCTTTGAAATTGGAGAATGTTTTCTGAGAACAATATAAAAGAAAAGAATACTGGGGAAGAGAGATTTTGGAGAGCACCGTTATGAAAATAGCTAAATTTTAGTCTAACATATGGATCTAAATCAAATCTGTTCCTCTTCAAATTTTTACCCACTAGTCTTAGCTTCCGGAGAAGGCACTGGCACCCCACTCCAGTACTCTTGCCTGGAAAATCCCACGGACGGAGGAGCCTGGTGGGCTGCAGTCCATGGGGTCGCTAAGGGTCAGAAACGACTGAGCGACTTCACTTTCACACATTGGAGAAGGAAATGGCAACCCACTCCAGTGTTCTTGCCTGGAGAATCCCAGGGACGAGGGAGCCTGGTGGGCTGCCGTCTATGGGTCACATAGAGTCAGACACAACTGAAGTGACAGCAGTAGCAGCAGCAGTAGTCTTAGCTTCACTGATGATTCTTGCCTGAATCAATTATATGATGACAGAAAAATATTTTTATTTACATTATAGGTTCCAAAGCACTTGAACAATAGTTAATTTACAAACCTGAAGTATGAAGTGAAGTCACTCAGTCGTGTCCAACATGGACTGTAGCCTGCCAGGCTCCTCTGTCCATGGGATTTTCCAGGCGATAGCACTGGAGTGGATTCCCATTTCCTTCTCCAGGGGATCTTCCCAACCCAGGGATTGAACTCGGGTCTCCTGCATTCTAGACAGATGCTTTACCGTCTGAGCCACCAGGGAAGTCCTAGGATTTTACAAACCTAGGATTCTAGTAAACTCTTGAAATTATCTCAAGTTATAAATATTCTGCTGGTCTCACTTGAAAATGTCCATGTCTTTTGTTTAAGTCACCAGGCTTGCTTCCATTTACCTGACATTTTGAAAAGCCCTCTTTTGTGTTTTGTAAAGCATACTGACTGGCTGTATATATCTCTTTGAATCTACAGCACACACCTACAGGTTCAGAATCAGGCCAAAGGGATTCAGCTCAGAACACCTTTAAATTAGTAATTAAGTCTAAGAGGTGATCTCTAGCACTTGCTCAGTTGCTAGTAACCACCAGTTGGAATATTATTACATGATATTGATATCTTCCTACCAACCTTCAATCCATCTAGAAGAGCTGATGAAAATTTTGAATGAACTATATTTTTAACATAGTAACTGACATATTTAGCAGTATTTCCTTCCTTTTAGGATTTTAATAATAACACTTAGCACTTAATAACTGCCATAGCTATTCACTGCAACCTTATGTGATGAACACTCTTGCTGTTTCCATGTTACAGATCAGGAAACTCAGATTTACAGTGGTTGGAGCACTCACCCAAGTATATCTCATTAAGAGCAGGACAGAGATTTAAACCCAAGAAGCTTTAACTATACTCTTAGCAGTATGGCACACTGTCTCCCTTTTTATTGTTTTCTTTTTATCTCTTTGCTTTTAAGAAAGAAAAAGTCAAGCAAGGACATAGGTAGTCTTCTATTTGAAGGTGCCCCCTAGTACTTCTAGCACATATTATCTCTATAAACCTGTTGCTCTATTAGATTCCTTTCTGTCTATAGAAGTTCAAAAGCATTAATGCTTTTGAACTGTGGTGTTAGAGAAGACTCTTGAGAGTTCCTTGGACTGCAAGGAGATCCAACCGGTCCATCCTAAAGATCAGTCCTGGATGTTCATTGAAAGGAGTGATGTTGAAGCTGAAACTCCAATACTTTGGCCACCTGATGTGAAGAGCTGACTCATTGGAAAAGACCCTGATGCTGGGAAAGATTGAGGGCAGGAGGAGAAGGGGACAACAGAGGATGAGATGGTTAGATGGCATCACCGACTCGATGGACATGGGTTTGGGTGGACTCCAGGAGTTGATGATGGACAGGGAGGCCTGGCGTGCTGTGGTGGGACTACCATACAATTGCACTAGCAAGGTTATGTTCAAAATCCTTCAAGCTGGGCTTCAGCAGTACATGAACTGAGAACTTCCAGATGTACAAGCTGGATTTAGAAAAGGCAGAGGAACCAGAGATCAAATTGTCAATATTTGTTGGATCATGGAGAAAACAAAGGAATTCGAGAAAGACATCTACTTCTGCTTCATTGATTATGGTAAAACCTTTCATTGGATCACAACAAACCATGGAAAATTCCTAAAGGGATGGGAATATCAGACAACCTTACCTGTCTCCTGAGAAACCTGTATGCAGGTCAAGAAGCAACAGTTAGAACTGGACATGGAACAACAGACTGGTTCCAAATTTGAAAATGAGAACAACAAAGCTGTATCTTGTCACCTTGTTTACTTAACTTCTGTGCAGAGTACATCATGAGAAATGCTGGATTGGATGAATCACATGCTGGATTCAAGATTGCCAGGAGAAATACCAACAACCTCAGATATGCAGATGATACCACTCTAGTGGCAGAAAGTGAAGGAGAATTAAAGAGCCTCTGATAAGGGTAAAGGAGGGGAGTGGAAAAGCTGGCTTAAAACTCAGCATTCAAAAACTAAGATCACGGCATCTGGTTCCAACATTCAAAAACCTTCATGGCAAACAGAAGAGGAAAAAAGTGGAAGCAGTGACTACAAACAGTGACTGCAGCCATAAAATTAAAAGATGCTTGCTCCTTGGAAAGAAAGCTATGACCAACCTAGGCAGCATATAAAAAAGCAGAGATCACTTTGCCGACAAAGCTGCGTATAGTCAAAGCTATGGTTTTTCGAATAGTCATGGAGTTGGACCATGAAGAAGGGAAGAATTAGTGCTTTCAAATAGTGGTTCCAAAGAAGACTCTTGAGAGTCTCTTGGACTGCAAAGAGATCAAATCAGTCAATCCTAAAGGAAATCAACTCTGAAAATTCATTGGAAGGACTGATGCTGAAGCTGAACTCCAATACTTTGGCCATCTTATGTGAAGAACTAACGCACTGGAAAAGACTCTGATGCTGGGAATGACTGAAGGCAAAAGGAGAAGGGAGTGACAGTT
The DNA here is from genome assembly GCA_006410635.1 of Cephalophus harveyi. Taxonomy (NCBI): domain Eukaryota; kingdom Metazoa; phylum Chordata; class Mammalia; order Artiodactyla; family Bovidae; genus Cephalophus; species Cephalophus harveyi. The sequence continues at coordinate 24,911 of SJYT01037354.1, forward strand.
AGATAGCATCACCAACTCAATGGACGTGAATCTGAGCAAACTCTGAGGGAAAGAAAAGAAAAGGGAAGCCTGGCGTGCAGCAAGGCGACTGAGCGACTTCACCTTCACCTTTGGCGTGCAGCAATCCATGGGGTCACAAGGAATCTGACATGACTTGGCAACTGAACAACAATTAGCTGTGCCAGCAGTAGCCCCTGGCATCCCCAGTCCCACTTCTGTACCTGATGAATTCAGATCTGTTATTGTGGTACAGTTTGAAATTTATCTTTCCCAGAAAGTTTCTCTGGAATTCTTCAGTAGTCTGTGCACATGGCTTCTAGTATAGCATGTTGCCATATTTTTTTTTAAGCATCTGGTTATGTGTTTGCCTCTCCCATTAACAGACTTGAAGGTGAAGACCATGATTTACTCATCTTTGTAGCTCCAACCCAGTGTTTCATACATTCAATACTGATTAAACTGAAATGTTATATTTATGCCATTTTGCTGTCAGGATTGTGGTTTCCTAGAGAGGAGGAATTCTGGCTTCTGGTACATATCTTTCCATTCTCTATACTCATCATACACAAAGCTGACTATCAGAATCTGAGGAGTTTTAAGTACAGTTTCTGAGAAATGAGTATATTACAAAGGTGACCTTTCATAGTACTGGGGGGTGAGGGGAAGGATAGCAATTATTTCTCCAATAGTGCTAATTTTTATCATGTCCATAAGATATTCTGTGATCAATAGTTTAATCATTTAATTGTGATAGGGAGATAATGCTAAGTATAGAAAATGTGTATAAAGCATAGGACAACAGAGGAAGGCTAACCTCTCTGTTGGCATGTCCAATATTTATTTAACCGGGCATAACATTTGCTATTATATTTACTTTTGGTGTTTGTGAGTAATGCTACAAGAAAAATTGCCAGGTCAAGGCTTAAGATTAAAGTGGTATGAGTCTCTGGAGTGAGTGGAATGTAAAGAAAATGAAGCAGATTGCTTTGTTTTTTCTATTTTAATATAATTTATTATTTTTAGTGTTTAATAACGCAATACACTTATATTCAAAATTCCTTTATTATTGAAATCCCTGCAGCAAAAAATAACTTGGTTATTGCCAATCTAAAACTCTCTAATCCCTAATTTCCTTTTTCTACTGAAACAATTGTTTTGATAACATACTTACATAGTGAGAAGTATCTCAGGAATGATACTACTCAGTTATAGCAGAAAGGATTATATTTAAAATGGCATTGGGACAACTGGCTGATCAAATGGAGCTTACAGACTAAAGAAGAAAAAAAATCATTAAACACCAACATGACAAAACTGGAACTCATATTTTTCCCCAAATCTGGCCTTATTCCCACTTCTTTAAGAGAGATATGTTTTCTCATACCTCTCTAAGACAGGCATACCTGACACATTTGACTCTTTTCATGGCCTCTCCCCAACATCCAAGGTATCACCTAGTTTTATAGATGCTACCTCCTAAGTATCTTGTGAATCTGTCCACTTTTCTCCAGTGAACTTCCATTATTCCAATTTAGACCTCTATCATCTCATATCTGAACTTGTGAAATAGCTTTGTCATGGGTATCCCTCTATGCTCCCTTATGCTTTTCCAATTCATTCTTACAAACCACAACCAGTTTTCTAAAAAACAAATCCAATAAGTTCATTCTCCTGTAATGCTGCATTTTCTGGTCCCTCCTCTAGCTTCATCTCTTGTCACTTTCTCCCTCAGACATCCTTATCCAGACACAACGAATTTATTTCATTCCTCTCTCACTTCTGGCTTCCATTTGTATGTTGCATTTGCATTAACCACCTTTTCTATCTCTTGGCCACATTTCTACCTATCGAGAAGCTTATTTGATACCTCCTCCTCCATAACCAGTTTATGTTGGATTCTAATCTCTCTGTATTATACCCATTATCAGTGCTACCTTACTAAATTGTGCTTGTCTATTTCATTGTCTATTTTCCCACAAGACTATAAACTCACTGAAGGTAGAGATTTTTGCCTATAACGTTCACTCCCAAATCTCCGGGCTTAACACAATACTCAGTACACAGTAGTACAATTCAGTAGTTAACTGGTCAAATGGATGAATGGAAGAATAAATGAACTAATGAATAGACTATATGATAAGTGTTATATATTTATCATAAAATTATCATAGGTATTAAGACCACCTTCAGGTTCCATGATTCACTAGAAGGACTCACAAGACACAATGTGTGCTATACTCACAGAATATACTCACCGAATGTGTGTTATGATTTGTTACAGAAGAATAAAGATTAAAATCAGCAAGGAAATAGAGTGCATAAAATGGAGTCCAGGAGAAACTAAATACAAGCTTCCAGTGTCCTCTCTCAGAGGAGTCTCACTGACAGCACTTAATTCTCCCAACAAAGATGTGTGAGAACACATGCAAAGTGTTGCCAACCAGGGAAACCCACCTGAGCTTTGATTCCAGAATCTTTACTGGGGCAGTCAGTCACAAAGTGACTGAGTTTAGTTATTCAGTATCCTGTTCCCAACCTAAAGATAAAACTGATACAGGATAACCCAAAGCCCAAGGAATGAAAAAAAGGCATTTACCACAAATCATACTGTAAGTATAAACCATTGTTTTCCCCATATAGGCAAAAATAAAGCATGTCTATGAAAACTTTCATAAGCCAAATGGTGTTAAGTGAAGCAGCAATCACCTTAGGAAACACCTTGCTAACAGATGTACAAAATAAATCAAAATAAAGCCAGTTCAAAACTATGGCTGCTGGATGCTGAGATGCTGAGTGTAGTTCTCTGGGGAAGGAGCTTAGTGGTGCCACTCCTGCTGCTGGGAGTGCCCCTGCCTCTATAACTGCTCACTATAGAACAAACGCTGAACACTATTTTCTCTTTTTTCATAAAAGTGAAAATCCTCTTCAGATTTCTTTTGGTTAGCAAACACAAGAACTAACACAGGTCTTTTGTGAAAGTGAAGTGGTGTAAAGAGAACTCTGGAATGTCCTAGGATAACTATATCTGGCACAGTAGAAAATCTCAGTTATATACTCTTGTCAATAAGGATTATTTCAAGGGCTCAGAGGTTATATGCCAGGAGGTCATTCATCAAGGGCCCATCCTCAAGACCTTTAGAATGTGCAGGGTTTGGGCAACCCAGGCCTGCTGAGTTAATCCCTCTCAATTTACAGAAACTCAGTAGACTGAAGTGGGCTAAGGAGGACCTCTTAATACATAGAACATTTGAGCTGCATATTGAAAGAAAAGAATCAGCTATAAATACAGATAAGAAAGCAAACATAGAAGTAAGAACAAAATCATCAAGGCATAAGTGAGCATGGCTCTTTAAGGGAATGGGAATAGCTCTCATGGATGAAGTCACCTCTACTCACAGATCCTCAAGCTTCCATGATGTTTCTATTGCCACTCTTTTCCCACCTGTATTTATCCACTCACTAGAGATCTTTTCACAAACTGGAAAAATTATTACTACATCATATTGTATTCTTTCTAATCTATGTTTTATGGTATGCAGAAATTTTTGCCCAAAGTCTCACAGATAATTTATTTCAAAGTATTCTCTGCAGCCATTTCAAACTCATAAACTAAGTATCTATCATCTCTTTCGTATAACCATTCCCAGAGACAGTGAGAATATTATACCCAAGTTACCTCCTGAGCGAGGGAAAATGGCAAGACAGCAGAAAATACTAGAAAAGATGAATAAGTATCTGAAAATATAATTTCCCTATACTTGTATGTCTCCTTGCAAATGTCTCAAGAGGGACAATCTTCTGCATCATTTGAATTCCCTGTAGTTCGTGAATTTATACTAAGCCAAGTCTGCATGGCTATGCTCCCCTATTCTCTAAAATTAGATAAAATAATCAATTACTGTTGAAACTGAACCCTAATACTTTAAGTACATTTTCCAAATTTATGTAAAATAATAAATGTGAAAACAGTATAGTGCCTATATCCAAAATACTCAATAAATTATTGTTGAAACTGAACTCTAATATTGTGTGCGTGTGTGTGTGTGTGTGCATGCTCACTCAGCCACCTTTGACTCTTTCCTCCCTCACAGACTGTTCTGTCAATGGGGTTTTCCCAGCAAGAATACTGGAGTGGGTTGCCATTTCTACTCTATGGGATCTTCTTAACCCAGGGATCACGCCCAGGTTTCCTGTATCTCCTGCATTGGCAGGCAGATTCTTTAACACTGAGCCACCTGGGAATCCCTAATACTTTAAGTACCTTTTCCAAATTTACCTCTTCATCAAAAGGAAAAATAACTGAAATGTATACTGAAATCACGGAAAAGGCAACAGCAACCCACTCCAGTACTCTCACCTGAAAAATCCCATGGATGGAGGAGCCTGGTAGGCTGCAGTCCATGGGGTCGCTGAGAGTCGGACACAACTGAATGGCTTCACTTTCACTTTTCACTTTCATGCATTGGGGAAGGAAATGGCAATCCACTCCAGTGTTCTTGCCTGGAGAATCCCAGGGACGGGGGAGCCTGGTGGGCTGCCATATTTGGGGTCACACAGAGTCGGACACGACTGAAGCGACTTAGCAGCAGCAGCAGCAACATACTGAAATCAATGTCTGAATGAAGTATAGTTTCTTAACAGTCAAAGCAATCAAACTTTATGAAAGATAAAAATTAAAGTTTTCCATAAGAAAATATGAGGGGGGGAATGAAACTTTGATGGGAAGCCATCCATGGAAAATTAAACTAAGCTATGTGTCTAATGCCAAAATCAAATTAAAGGAGGCTTAATGAGAACTAGGCTGAAAGAAATCTCATTTGCCCTCTTCACCCTGGAATTGCCTTGTTTGGAGTCCATGAGAGTCTGTATTTAAGAAACAAAAATGTGCAGGGATTTGCTACAAAAATTGCTCTGGTTTCTCATGTAATGGTGTGGGCTTCATAAATGTTTAGTGGAAATAAGAATGATGAATCTTTGAAATAGGAAAAAAGACATACATATTTAAAGGAAGAGAAAGATGCACAAATAGAATTCTTATATGCCTACTGATTTGTGAAAGCTATATGAAAGACTGAAAAGGACAACAAAATATGAAAGCTAATATTGCTACTCAACTTCAAAGCTTCTTCTCTCATAAGACTGATGCATGTGTACAACCACAAGAGAAGCTTTATTTTAAATGTAAGCATTTCAAGGAATAGTGTGTGACCTTAGACATCATCTCTTTAAAAAAGAACAAGCTATGAGAGGCTAAAGGCTTGTGATTTTAATGAGGGTTAACGATGATAATATAAAGCTACTTTGCACACTACAGTCCACTTATTAGCAACAGCTCATACCTTTTTGCAGAGTCACCTATTTCATATCCACAACAGTAAGTGTATTTTAATACAAAACCTTAAGTTTCTCCAAGACATTCCAAATTTGTATCAACATTATCATCTTACCCAATCAGCCAAAACTCCAATGTGTGGATTGCTTCTCTCCCGATCAGACTTCTGTGTGAATTGTCAAAGGGAAAAGGAGAAAATTGTGCAAAAGATGGCTCTGTGTTCTTCCTGACCAAACATTAATGTCAGCCTATTCCAAAATCAGATCAAAGATATAATTATTCTGTTAAGAAGACACAGAACAAATTTAAGCAAGAGAAAATTTTAATATGGTCTGAAATTTACACTAGCATTACCAAAAAATTGCTCCAAAAATCTCCAAATTTTAATCTATGTTAATTAAAAATGACAAACACAGTTACTATAAGCCATTGTGGCCTGAACTAATTTAACTGAGCATGCAATGCAGTGTTGGCAAGGTCAGGCTTTTGTGCTCAATTATTGTTCCTTCATGCAGACTTCAAAGAAACTGTTTTGTGAGAAGGAACAATGATTCCACTATCCAAAGAATAACTAACATAAAATTTAAATAACAATCCAGTGGAGGTTGCAATTAATTAGAATTCAAAAGACACACAAACATATGCAAAAACCTATTTGTAAATTGGTTTTATCCATTAACATTCTATAAAACTTTTTCCTAGACAGTAACAGGACTTCCCTGGTGGCTCAGACGGTAAAGTGTCTGTCTAGAATGCAGGAGACCCGAGTTCAATCCCTGGGTTGGGAAGATACCCTGGAGAAGGAAATGGGAATCCACTCCAGTGCTATTGCCTGGAAAATCCCATGGACAGAGGAGCCTGGCAGGCTACAGTCCATGGGGTCGCAAAGAGTTGGACACGACGCTTACTCCTTGGAAGAAAAGTTATGTCCAACCTAGATAGCATTTTCAAAAGCAGAGACATTACTTTGCCGACTAAGGTCCGTTTAGTCAAGGCTATGGTTTTTCCTGTGGTCATGTATGGATGTGAGAGTTGGACTGTGAAGAAGGCTGAGCGCCGAAGAATTGATGCTTTTGAACTGTGGTGTTGGAGAAGACTCTTGAGAGTCCCTTGGACTGCAAGGAGATCCAACCAGTCCATTCTGAAGGAGATCAAGCCTGGGATTTCTTTGGAAGGAATGATGCTAAAGCTGAAACTCCAGTACTTTGGCCAGCTCATGCGAAGAGTTGACGCATTGGAAAAGACTCTGATGCTGGGAGGGATTGGGGGCAGGAGGAAAAGGCTGAGCCCCGAAGAATCGATGCTTCTGAACTGTGATGTTGGAGAAGACTCTTGAGAGTCCCTTGGACTGCAAGGAGATCCAACCAGTCCATTCTGAAGGAGATCAAGCCTGGGATTTCTTTGGAAGGAATGATGCTAAAGCTGAAACTCCAGTACTTTGGCCACCTCATGCAAAGAGTTGACTCACTGGAAAAGACTCTGATGCTGGGAGGGATTGGGAGCAGGAGGAGAAGGGGCCGACAGAGGATGAGATGGCTGGATGGCATCACTGACTCGATGGATGTGAGTCTGAGTGAACTCCGGGAGTTGGTGATGGACAGGGAGGCCTGGCGTGCTGCGATTCATGGAGTCTTTGCAAAGAGTCGGACACGACTGAGCAACTGAACTGAACTGAAGGCTTCAGTTACACTTTTAGTAACCGTTTAAGGTGCTTATTCAGAGCTCTGCATGCTAAGTAACAAGTTCTGTATACTTTTCACACTGCTGCTGCTGCTGCCAAGTGCTTTAGTTGTGTCTGACTCTGTGCGACCCCAGAGATGGCAGCCCACCAGGCTCCCCTGTCCCTGGGATTCTCCAGGCAAGAACACTAGAGTGGGTTGCCATTTCCCTTTCCAATACATGAAAGTGAAAAGTGAAAATGAAGTTGCTCAGTCGTGTCCGACCCTCACTATTTAGGGGAAAAAAATTGATTGTTGCTGAAACTATTTGATATTTCAGAACAAGAATGAAGAAAGTAAGGCAAAAAAAGTTTTATAACTGTCACAAATATTTTGACAGATATTTGTGAAAGCTTTTCACCTAAGAATGTGTTTATGTAATCCTTTTGAGGTTGTTTAGCAAAAAATAGGACTTTTAGATAAAATAGTGTTAATTAGAGCCCGAAGATTAGAAATCTTCATTATCAAAGTATATTTAGTTGTCCAGCTCACCAGTTGTTTAAGTATTCCAGACTTGTTTTTTAAGATTCCAAATTGTCCTAGTTTTCTGCCAAACATTATTCCAGGATTTTATTTGTGTTGTAACTTTTGCTTATAAGAGATTGTTTTTCTCTTTTGGATTAGTGAAAGTTTCTCTGAGACTCATATATGGCATAGTATTGGAATATCTTTACCTTACTCTCATCCTTTATGGCCTTAGAACATTTTAGTATTTTCTGGTAGTGACTGACTTTATAATGTTTGTGTTGTACCTTATAATCATAATTTGAGTGCTTGTTATTTTCTAAGATCTAGATAGTATTGGAAAGGCTGTGGGTTTTAGCAGTAGATAGACCTAGGTTTGAAGGTCTGTCTACTGGTTAGTCTCACCACTACCTAGCTTTTATACATTTGGTCACTTACATGCTGAACTTAAGTTTTAAGAAGTTAGTTATAGTACTTGTCTCAAAGGTAAAAAAAAGTGTCTAGTACATAGTAAGCATTCAGCAAATTTTGGCATTTTTCTTTTGTGACTTGAATTTGATGAAATCCTTTTTAAAAAAAAATTGCGATGTTTCAGTTGTACATATGTGCAATAATGCTTCACTATTAGTATATATTGCAGAATAATCACCACAATAAGTCCATCACCATACAGTTATAATTTCCTTTTGTTATGAGAACTTTTAAGATCTACTCATTTAGAAAATTTAAGTATGCAGTATAGTGTTAACTGTAGTTGCTATGTTTAACTTACTTTAGAATTGGAAATTTTTATCTTTTGACCCCCTTCATCCATTTGGTCCATTTCTACCTTTCGCATTTTTACTTTTAAAAAATTAACTCAAATGTCTTTGTTGGAAACAAAGATTGGATCAACCTCATTCCTCTGGTAAAGTAAATACTCCCTTCCCTGTGTTATTAAAGAGTTTTGTGTGTATCTCTTCTTAATGTATTTTTTAGATTTAATTTTATTTGGTTATTTTTGGCTATTCTGGGCACGTGGGTTTTCTTCAGTTGTGGTTTGCAGAGCACTGGGCTCCAGGGTGTGCAGGCTTCGGTTGTGGTGCAGGGGCTCTGTTGTCTCATGGCGTGTTGCGTCTTCCGGGACGAGGGATGGAACTGGGTCCCCTGAACTGGCAGGCAGATTCCAAACTTCCACTAGGGAAGTCCTATTTAATGTATTTTGATTGGAGCGTAACTTCTCCACTACTTTGTCAGCTCTTCGAAGGCAGATACTATAGTGCCTTAAATATTTTTTGTGCTCATAAAGTCTAAAGCATTATAAAAATTGAGTGAATGATTTTTGTACTAAAATTCTCATCGTGACTCTCCTGAGATCTGTATTTCACACAGACTGGGTTTATTTCTGCTCCTTTGCCCTTACTGGTGACCTGTTTCCCCATCCCCCTCCTTTCATATTGCATATCCTGTTCATTTCTCAAAGTCCAGCTACGGTCTTGTCCCATTAGTGAGGTCTTCAGTAAATATTTATTTTCAACTGTGCCTCTCGTTAACCTAAGGTCTGTGTGACCGCCTTCTGTTACTTTAGCACCTGACACTATGCCTTCCCTTTTGAGCGGGTCCCTGGGTGAGCTGTGCTTTAAGGCTGACTTTGTTATATCGCCACCTGCTGTTTACCGTCCCCACTTAGTAAGATAACGCTTAAGGAGCAATTTCCCTTTATTTGTGTGTAGGATATTGTAGTAACTTTTTTTTCTTTGTGTGTTAGGATAAATCGCAAACATCCAGAAAAGCTGAAAGAAGAACACAGTGAACACCTATTGCCTTTCATTTAGATTTATCTGTTACTAACATTTTGACCATTTTGCTTTCACTCTCAGCATACCTCTCCCCTCAACAACCAGTTGAAAGTAAATGCTGATATCATGCTATTTGTTCCCTAAATACCTCTTTAAACTAATGCCATTTTTCTGCACTTCATATATTTTTATTGCAAACTAGCCCCTGGCTGAAACTATATAAAAACAGTTCCCTTTATTATGCTTTAGTCAGTTAACGTTAACCCTGGGTCGGAAAGATCCCCTGGAGAAGGAAATGGCAGTCTACTCCAGTATTCTTGCCTGGAGAATCCCATGGACAGAGGAGCCTGGTATCCCTGGGGTCGCAAAGAGTTGGACACCTGAGCGACTTCACTTTCACTTTCAGTTAACATTGTCTCTGGCGTGGACTTTTTAAAGAATACGCCACATTTGGGATTTTCTGACTGAATGCTTAAAATGTCATTTGTTTCTCTATTTTTAAATTTGCTATAAATTGAAAGTTAGATCTAGAGAGGTTTAATTAAATTTGGGTCACTATTTTTGGCATAAATACTTCCTAGATGGTAGTATGTAATTTACATTGCATTGCATCAGGAAAGACAGAATTCTGGTTCTCTTGTTTCTAGTGATCTATTAATAAGTTGGTGAGGATTTCCAGATGTTTGTCCCACTGTTTACAATGCTAAATTTACTTGGTTAGTGTGGTGCCCATTGAATTTCTTCATTGAAAAGGTATATTTTCCCCTGTCACCTAATGGTTGATGATTGTTGGCCTAGTCATTTAATTTAGAGTTACAAAAATTGAATAAGTGAACTTTCTACAAAAATTCTCCTCACGGCTCTGTTATTTCTTGGCTGTTTTCTGTTTTTTTTTTAAAAAAGTGCTTCCCGCTCCTTTATAGTTTTTAAAATTTTGTTTACTTATGATTTTTGATGATCTGGGTCTTTGTTGCTGTGCGTGGACTTTGTCTAGTTGTGGCAAGCAGGGGCTACCTTCTAGTCGTGGTGCACTGGCTTCTCATTGCCGTGGCTTTTCTTCTTGTATAGCACAGGCTCTAGGCATGCGGGCTTCGATAGTTGCAGCCCTTGGGCTCAGTAGTTTCAGCTGACTGGTGGGGAATTCCGCCTATTCCGTGTGTTCTTTCCTGAAACATCTGGAGTCCTTTTTAGCCACCGTGCATCTTTCCCGTAAGAACACCATTCTCTTAAATACCCAGAATATTAATAGATTCTACTGACCTGAGTTTTGAGCAAGCTCTGGGAATTGGGGATGGACAGGGAAGCCTGGCGTTCTGCATTCCATGGGGTCGCAAAGAATCGGACACGACTGAGCGACTGAACTGAACTGACGGACTTAATGTAGGTACAATATCTGATATTCAGATTTCATATTCCAATTTCTCCAGTTGTCTCAATAACATCCTTTACAGAGTTTTCTTCTCTGTAATTTAGGTTCCAGTCTAGAATTGAACGTTGTATCTAATTGTCATATTTCTTTAGTCTTTATAATTTTTTTAAACTTAAAAAATTTATTCCTTTTTGATTCTGCTGGGTCTTGGTTGCTGAGTGAGCTTTGCTCTAGTTGCGGCTCCCGGGCCCTAGAGCGCAGGCTCAGTGGCTGTGGCACGCGGACTTAGTTGCCCTGAGGCAGGTGGGGTCTCCCCAGGTCAGGGCTCAGTCTGCGTCTCTTCCGCTGGCAGGCAGATTTTCTGTGGCCTTTCTTTCTTTAATGACTAACTTTTCTTTAAAAGTCTGGTCTACTAGTTTTGTTTTCTCCTGATTTTTGGAGTGTTACCTTTTTTTTTTGATGTGTTGTAGTTGTTACTGTTTTCCATGCTTAAGTTGTTGCAGACTTGGCTAGCGTGAGTCCCTCTTTAAGCTGGTTCTTGTATCCCCACCCCCAACCCGGGGTTTCTTTTTTTTTTGTCATGCCACGTGACTTATTCCAAGATGGGGATAGAACCCATGCCCCTGCAGTGGAAGCTCTGTGTTTACCAGGGAGTTCTCTCTTGTGTTCCTTCTAGCTGAACCTAATTAATCTTTGAGAGCTTTTTTCTTGTTTTTTTTAGCAAAACAAAATAACCCATGTCTTTCTGTGTTTTCCTTTTTTCTTTTTTATATTTTTCTATTTCTCCAAAAAGTCTTATTTTCTTTTGATAGAAAATGATATTTATAAATTTAAGATTTGGGTGCTTGGTAATATATACACTGTTATTAGAGTGTCTGTGTTCTAGGCTTCCTTTATTGGACAGAGCTAGAAAATGCTTCCAGAAACCATCTGTTTATATTAGTATTTTAAATTCTAATCTATTATTATTATTTATTTTGTTTTAATATAAATTTATTTATTTTAATTGGAGGCTAATTACTTTACAGTATTGTATTGGTTTTGCCGTACAGTGACATGAATCCTCCATGGGTAGTTTAAAGTGAACATTATTATTGAGATTTGTTAGAAAGTAGATCAACTGAGTGCAGTTGATTCTTTTTAGTCCTTTTTCCTTAGACTGTATTCCACTAAAAATGAGCAGGGAGTGGACGTCCCCTGGTAGGCCAGCGGTTGAGAGTCCTTCTGCCAGTACTGGGGACACTGGCTCAGTCCCCGGGCTGGAAAGATCCCACATGCTGGGGGGAGCTAAGTCCATGTGATCTAGAGCCTGGGCTCAGCAACAAGAGAAGCCACCGCAGTGAGAAGCCTGCGCGCCCCAGCTGGAGAGTAGCCCACCACTGCCCCCATCACTGCAGCTAAAGAAAGCCTGCCTGCAGGGGCAGAGACCCAGCACAGCCACTCCCCGCCCCTCCCCCCAAAAGAACTGTGGTCAAAAGTTGCTTGAAATAACACTTTTTTGTTTATTTGATCCATTTGATTAGTTTTGACTATCAAGTCAGACTTTTTGCTTTTTGTTCATGATTGGGTATGTTTTTTTCTTTACTTTTTAACATAGTAAATATTTACATGGTTTAAAACTTGATACAATATTGGAAGAGTATATAAATCTTGCTTATGTTTCTAAGCTGTCTGTTCCTTTTTCACCCATCCAAAGTATGGTGTGTTTATGTCTGCATCCTTATTTTATCTTTCTTACAAAAGAGGCATGCTATAAAAAACTTGTGAATCTTGTTTTTTTTTTTTTAATAATTTTATTTGTTTATTGGCTGTCCTGGGTCTTTTCTTTAGTCGTCGTGGCCTCCGGGCGCTGCTTTCTAGTTGTAGTGCATGGGCTTGTCATTGTGGTGGCTGCTCTTGTTGCTGAGTCATCTAAGACTTGCGGGCTTTAGTAGTGCAAGGGCTCAGTAGTTGTGATTCCCGGGCTCTAGAGCACAGGCTCAATAGTTGTGGCATATGAGCCTAGTTGCTCTACGGCAACAGGATCGTCCTGGACCAGGGATCGAACTTGTGTCTTCTGCATTGGCAGGCAGATTCTTTACCACTGAACCACCAGGGAAGTTTGGGTAATTTGATTTTTGTTGTTGAGTTGTAGGAGGTCTTCATTTATCAGATTTGCAGATGTTTTCTTCCATTCTGTAGGTTGCCTTTTCACTCTGTTGATTGTGTCCTTTGCTGCACACAAGTTCTTAAGGTTGATTATATTCTCATTTGTTTGTGTGGGACCCTTATTTTTTCCTAACAGTGTATCCAAGAAATCATGCTATATCAGTTCAGTGCTCCCCCATCCCCTATGTGATTTATAGTAAGAAGCAAGTATTTGGTCTTTGTCAGGTTTCTGGCATAGAACTCCTAAAGCTCCTGGAATTTTCTAAGTGATTAGAGTGATAAAGGTGTTTTGATATTCATGACAAACCCCTGAGTTTATGTTAATGAAGTGACTTTTGGACATGTTGAGAGGATTAGAACTTTCAGTTCCACTCTCTAGGAGAGGAGGGGGGCTGGCGGTTGAATTAATTGCCAGTTATTTAGTCAAACATGCCCAGATTGGGAAACCTTCATAAATACTCTGAAAGAACATGGCTCATGGTTCGGAGAGCTTCCGGATTCGTGACCACATGAAGATTCTCAAGAAGATCGGTGGGCTCTGAGAAGTCTGAGACCCTACCTCCATATATTCAGTTCAGTTCAGTTCGGTTGCTCAGTTGTGTCCAACTCTTTGCGACCCCATGAATCACAGCACGCCAGGCCTCCCTGTTCATCACCATCTCCCGGAGTTCACTCAGACTCAGGTCCATTGAGTCCGTGATGCCATCCAGCCATCTCATCCTTGGTCGTCCCCTTCTCCTCCTGCCCCCAATCCCTCCCAGCATTAGAGACCTTTCCAATGAGTCAACTCTTCGCATGAGGTGGCCAAAGTATTGGAGTTTCAGCTTTAGCATCATTCCTTCCAAAGAAATCCCAGGGTCGATCTCCTTCAGAATGGACTGGTTGGATCTCCTTGCAGTCCAAGGGACTCTCAAGAGTCTTCTCCAACACCACAGTTCAAAAGCATCAATTCTTCGGCGCTCAGCTTTCTTCACAGTCCAACTCTCACCTCCATACATGACCACAGGAAAAACCATAGCCTTGACTAGATGGACCTTAGTCGGCAAAGTAATGTCTCTGCTTTTGAAAATGCTATCTAGGTTGGACATAACTTTTCTTCCAAGGAGTAAGGGTCTTTTAATTTCATGGCTGCAGTCACCATCTGCAGTGATTTTGGTGACTCTTTTGTTGACCATGATGGCTACTCCATTTCTTCTGAGGGATTCCTGCCCACAGTAGTAGATATAATGGTCATCTGAGTTAAATTCACCCATTCCAGTCCATTTTAGTTCGCTGATTCCTAGAATGTCGACATTCACCCTCGTCATCTCTTGTTTGACCACTTCCAATTTGCCTTGATTCATGGACCTGACATTCCAGGTTCCTACGCAGTATTGCTCTTTACAGCATCGGATCTTGCTTCTATCATCAGTCACATGCACAGCTGGGTATTGTTTTCGCTTTGGCTCCATCCCTTCATTCTTTGTGGAGTTATTTCTCCACTGAGCTCCAGTAGCATATTGGGCACCTCCTGACCTGGGGAGTTCCTCTTTTGGTATCCTATCATTTTGCCTGTTCATACTGTTCATGGGGTTCTCAAGGCAAGAATACTGAAGTAGCTTGCCATTCTCTTCTCCAGTGGACCAGGTTCTGTCAGCCCTCTCCACCATAACCCGCCTGTCTTGGGTTGCCCTGCAGGCATGGCTTGGTTTCATTGAGTTAGATAAGGCTGTGGTCCTAGTGTGATTAGATTGACTAGTTTTCTGTGAGTATGGTTTCAGTATGTCTGCCCTCTGATGCTCTCTTGTAACACCTACCATCTTACTTGGGTTTCTCTTACCTTGGGTGTTGGGTATTTCTTCACGGCTGCTTCAGCAAAGCACAGCTGCTGTTCCTTACCTTGGAGGAGGGGTATCTCCTTACCGTCGCCGTTGCTGACCTTCAACGTGGGATAGCTCCTCTAGGCCCTCCTGCGCCTGCATACATTACCTTATTATTTTAACTTTACCTAATTATTTTACCTTTAGAGTTATCTGGTGCATCTCTTATACCCGACTTTTTCTGATTTCTGTTGTTTATAATAAAGAGGTAACCTAGTAAGTAAAATGTTTGGTTGTTTTCACTTCTTGATTATAGCAAATAATACTGCTATGAACATTCGTGTACACGTTTTTGTGTGGATATAATGCTTTTGGTTCTCTTGAAATGTGCCTAGGATTAGAATTGCTGGGTATTATGGTAATTTTGTCCTTAGAATTTAGGGAAATTCTGAACTGGTTTCCTAAGAGGCTGCACTATTTTATATTCATTCCTACCAACAGAATATGAGGGTTCCAATTACTCCATAGTCTCACCAACCCTTGTCATTTCTTCTTTTTGACTATAGTCACCTTAGTGGGTGTGAAGTGTTTTCCCTTTGTGTGTTGATTTGCATTTTCCTAATGTTGCTTAGCGTCTTTTCATGTGATTATTAACCGTTTGTTATTTGTAGAGAAGTAGCTATTGTCCATTTAAAATATCAGTTATGTTTTTAACATTGAGCTGTGAGAGTTCTTTATATAATCTAAATGCCAGTCCCTTATCAGATACATGATTTGTAGAATTTTTTTCTAATGAAGTGGATTGTCTTTTCATTTTCTTTTTTTCTTGTAATACTTCTGTTTATTTTTGGCTGTTCTGGGTCTTCGTTGCTGAGATGGCTTTCTCTAGTTGCAGAAAGCGGGGGTTGGGGGAGGCTCCTCTGGTTCCTGTACTCAGGTTTCTCATTCTGGTGCCTTCTTTTGTTGTGCAGCGCAGGCGCTAAAGTACACGGGGCTCAGTAGTTGCGGTCCGGGCTCTAGAGCGCAGGCTCAGTAGTTGCGGTCCCCGGGCTCTAGAGCGCAGGCTCAGTAGTTGCAGTGGATGAGGTTGGTTGCTCCGTTGCATGTGTGATCCTCTGAATCAGGGATCAAACCCGTGGCTCCTGCATTGGGAGGCAAATTCTTTACCACTGAGCCACCAAGGAAGCACTGTCTTTTCAGTTTAAAGATGGTTTTACTGAAGCACAAAAACGTTGTAATTTTGATGATGTCCAGTTTGTCCATTTTTTCTTGGGTTGATTATGCTTTTGGTGTTGTATCTTAAAAAGGCTTCATGTAACTTGAGTCACAAATATATATATATTTGCTGTATTTAGTGCAGTTAGTAATTGGTCAAGCAGTTGATTTTCCCAACGAAAAGTGTAGATTGTTGTCCATGAATATGCCTAAGAAAATGACTGTTTAGAAAGCTCTAGTGAGTTTGCCTTTGTGGTTATGTCATGCGAGTGTATGCTCCTCGGTTTTTGTCTCGCCACAACAAAGACTTGGAGTGACGGACATTAAAGCTCCCTCAGCGAGTCACAGCTCTCGGATCTTGGACTGACCGTGTTATAGCTCTCAGGTCTCGAACCGACTGTGTTATAGCTCTCAGACAAATCAGTGTTACAGCTGTATTTTATTTAGAAGATAGCAGGAAAATCCATCTTCAACGTGTGAGGGCACGTCGATCCAAAGACATGAAAAGAAGAGCGCCCCAGCGTGCGGCGGGGGCCCTTTGGCTCCTCTTTTTATATGTTTTTTTCTTCCCCCTGGGTCTGCCCCATGCAAATTGGGCTTAGTCAGGAGTGCTGTTCTACCTAAAGTCCTCACTCTGGTCCTGGACCTTCCTTTGGCCTTCCTCTGTTCTATTTTCGCGGGCTTTTCTCTTCTTTGTCTTTTATCCACCGCCATTTTGGACTCCTTTTCCCGATTCTAACTACCTAACAGTTAGAAATTAATAAGCTTTACTTTTAGCTGTAATAAAAGCAATTTTATGTAACTATACTAAACCTTTATAAAGGGGAGATTCACATAAAAAATAAAGGACATGTTTCATTGGTGAAATTTTTTTAAACTTTACTTTTTAACTCAGTAATTATATCCTTAGTAACCACTGTAGTTTTGAAATTCTGACTGATTTGTTTGAAGGGAAAGAGCAAACTAAGACAGTGTCTGTCATAGGGTAAAGACATCACAAATGCCAGTGACTGAGGAACTGGTTAGGCTTGTAGGCCAGTGTGGTTAATAAAAGCAGAAGCAGAGTCACGGTGCCAAAAGCAGGAGGCACCCCAAACCTTAAGCTTTTCATTTTATCTTGCTGTTGACAAATTTGAAATATTCAGGACCATCTGCCTAGGATTCTGCCTTTGGCAATGATTGTGTATTTTGTTAAATGTTTTTACATTCAGTTTAGTTGTTAAGCTAAATTTAAAAATGAGTTGAAAAGAAACTGGAAAATTCTCACCTGCTCTCTGTATAATCTTGAAATTTTAGAATTATTTTAACTTTAGAGGCCATAGGATCTAGACTCAAAAAAGCAGGATTGAAGAGATTAAATTTGTTCGAAGTCACACAGTGGAAGAATACAGGTCACTTGAATACCTGTGTAGTGTTCTTTTCTCCACCTTAAAAAAAACCCAAAAAAACCCATCTACATTTCAGTGTAACTTTGAAGAGCGTTTTTGTTCACTGTCTTCGTGAGAGAGCTAAAATTATAAGTTTACATAGCCAGAAAAGTCTAAAATAGGAAGATCTTCCATTTAGGAAGTAAGTGATCATATTATTCTGTGGTCTTGAAATTGTTGTATCTAGCTTTGTTCAAAATTGATTACCACCTTGGACTTTGGTGTACTTCTATTTTAGTAACAGTGATTTCAGCTTTTAAATCTAGTGTTTGACAGAATATGTTTTGGTAGATATTTTAGAAATTAGTTCAGTTATTTGGTCGTGCTGTGAAGCTTGTGGGATCTTAGTTTCCAGACCAGGGACTGAACCTGAGGCAGTAGGAGGTCCAGTCCTGACCACTGGACTGCTGGGAATTCCCTCTTGGTAGATACTTTGTATTCAGACACGCCGCATCCCAAAGGAGTAGCTAGGCTCCTCCCTTATATGTGTCGTGTTCTCAAATTATAGTTTATACTATGAAGGAGTTTTTCTTTTTTCCACCCTCATTGCTCATTTGCAGCTATGTTTTTTATAACAGTTTTGTGCCCAGAATATTCATTTCCAGTTCATTGCCTATGTTCATAACCCTACTTAGTAATTTCTTTTATAAGTTACTTTATCTTTATGCATTTTTTCATTCATACATTTACTTTTATACTGCATGTGTGCTAAGTCGCTTTAGTCATGTCCGACTCTTGGTGAACCTGTGGCCTGTAGCCTGCCACGCTCCTTTGTCTGTGGGATTCTCCAGGCAAGAATACTGGAGTGGGTTGCCATGTCCTTCTCCAGGGGATCTTCCCAAGGCAGGGATCAAACCTACATCTCTTATGTCTCTTGCATTGGCAGGTGGGTCCTTTACCACTTAGCCTCATTACCAAAAAAGTGAAGAGTATAAGAGGATATATAGTGA
The DNA here is from genome assembly GCA_006410635.1 of Cephalophus harveyi. Lineage (NCBI taxonomy): Eukaryota > Metazoa > Chordata > Mammalia > Artiodactyla > Bovidae > Cephalophus > Cephalophus harveyi. The sequence continues at coordinate 43,112 of SJYT01037354.1, forward strand.
TCTGTCTCTTCCCTGTGGCTGCCCTCCAAGCCTCTTTCATCTATCCAGTAACTATAGTTATTAGTTTGATGTGATTTTTTTTCCAGAGGTAATTCGTGTTATATATATAGAAAATGTGGGGCTTCTCTGGTAGCTCAGCTGGTAAAGAAACCGCCTGGAATGCAGAAGACCCTGGTTCGATTCCTAGGTTGGGAAGATCCCCTGGAGAAGGAATAGCCACCCACTTCAGTATTCCTGGGCTTGCCTGGTGGCTCAGATGGTAAGGAATCCATCTGAAGTGTGGGAGACCTGGCTTTGATCCGGTTGGGAAGATCCCCTGGAGGAAGGCATAGCAACCAACTCTAGTGTTCTTGCCTGGAGAATCCCCATGGACCGAGGATCCTGGGGCCTACAGTCTGTGGGATCACAGAGTCAGACCCACCTGAGGGACTAAGCACAGCACATAGCAAATGTATTTACTACAGATGTGTATATGTTCCTTTTTTGTTGCTTTTCACATCTACGGTAGTAGTCTGTACACTGTTTTGTACTTCTTTTCACTTAATACATCTTGGAGATTCTAAATAGAACTACCTTCTTTATAATAGTTGCTTAATATGTATTGTATGGGTATTTCATGTTAACTAGTTCTCTAATTAATAGGCGTGGGTAGTTTCCAGTCTTTTGTTATTAAAAACAGTGCTCCATTAAATAACCTTATGGATGTGTGTTTGTGCATGTGTGAACACATGTACAGATAAATTCATGGAATGGAAGTGCTTGGTCAGAGAATGTATACTGTCAGTGTGTGAATATGGTTGTTTTTCTCATACCAGACTATCACTTCTATTATAGCTTCTGCTTTCTTGAATGATGTTGCTGTTGCTGCTAAGTCGCTTCAGTTGTGTCCCACTCTGTGCAACCCCATAGACGGCAGCCCATCAGGCTCCCTTGTCACTGGGATTCTCAGGCAAGAACACTGAAGTGGGTTGCCATTTCCTTCTCCAATGCGTGAAACTAAGAAGTGAAAGTGAAGTCGCTCAGTCATGTCCGACTCTTAGCTACCCCATGGACTGCAGCCTACTCCTAGTAAATGATGAGTCATTTTCAGCATGAATAACAAGGGGAATTTAAAATCACTAATTTGTCCCTTTTTGATAATTTTCATGTGATATACGTTTCTGGGATGATTTATCATTACCTACAGTAGTGCTTTCTATACTTTTTGAACCCCATAGGAATCTGATAGAAGTTATATATTTCTTCCTAGGAAAAAAAGTGAATATCCATATTAGAATTGTACCTGTAATGAGGTGGGAGGGTCATTGAAATCCTTTTTTTTTTTTTAATTTATTTTTTTTTAACACCCAAATCATTTTGTGTTGGGGTTCAGTTCCAGTTCAGTCCCTCAGTCGTGTCCGATTCTTTGTGACCCCATGAACTGCAGCATGCCAGGCTTCCCTGTCCATCACCAGCTCCTGGAGTCTACCCAAACCGTGTCCATTGAGTTGGTGATGCCATGCAGCCATCTTATCCTTTGTTGTCCCCTTCTCCTCCTGCCCTCGATCTTTCCCAGCATCAGGGTCTTTCAGATGAGTCAACTCTTTGCATCAGGTGCCCAAAGTATTGGAGTGAGCCTCAGCATCAGTCCTTCCAGTGAACACCCAGGACTGATCTTCTTTAGGATGGACTGGTTGGATCTCCTTGCAGCCCAAGGGACTCTCAAGAGTCTTCTCCAACAACACAGTTCAAAAGCATCAATTCTTCGGTGACAAAGTATTGGAGTGAGCCTCAGCATCAGTCCTTCCAGTGAACACCCAGGACTGATCTCCTTTAGAATGGACTGGTTGGATCTCCTTGCAGCCCAAGGGACTCTCAAGAGTCTTCTCCAACAACACAGTTCAAAAGCATCAATTCTTCGGTGCTCAGCTTTTTTTATAGTCCAACTCTCACATCCATACATAACCACTGGAAAAACCATAGCCTTGACTAGACGGACCTTCGTTGGCAAAGTAATGTCTCTCTGCTTTTCAGTATGCTTCTAGGTTGGTCATAACTTTTCTTCCAAGGAGTAAGTGTCTTTTAATTTCGTGGCTGCAGTCACCATCTGCAGTGATTTTGGAGCCCCCCAAAATAAAGTCTGACACTGTTGTCATAACTTTCCTTCCAAGGAGTAAGCATCTTTTAATTTCATGGCTGTAGTCACCATCTGCAGTGAGAAGCCCCCAAAATAAAGTCTGACACTGTTTCCACTGTTTCCCCATCTATTTCCCATGAAGTGATGGGACTGGATGCCATGATCTTAGTTTTCTGAATGTTGAGCTTTAAGCCAAGTTTTTCACTCTCCTCTTTCACTTTCATCAAGACGCTCTTTAGTTCCTCTTCACTTTCTGCCATAAGGGGTGGTTGTCATCATAGCTGATTAACAGTGTTGTGATAGTTTCAGGGGAACAGTGAAGTGACTCAGCCATTCATATACATGTATCCATTCTCCCCCAAACCTCCCTCCCATCCAGGATGGCACATAAGATTGAGCAGAGAAGGAAATGACAGTCCACTCCAGTATTCTTGCCTGGAGAATCCCATGGACAGAGGAGCCTGGCGAGTCCATGGGGTGACATGATTGAAGTGACGGAGCACCATGTGCTATACAATAGGCTTTTGTTGGTTATCCATTTTAAATGCAACAGTGTTTATGACACCACCCTAATGCCAGAAAGTGAAGAAGAACTAAAGAGCGTCTTGATGAAAGTGAAAGAGGAGAGTGAAAAAGTTGGCTTAAAGCTCAACATTCAGAAAACTAAGATCATGGCATCCAGTCCCATCACTTCATGGGAAATAGATGGGGAAACAGTGGAAACAGTGTCAGACTTTATTTTGGGGGGCTCTCACTGCAGATGGTGACTACAGCCATGAAATTAAAAGATGCTTACTCCTTGGAAGGAAAGTTATGACCAACCTAGACAGATATTAAAAAGCAGAGACATTACTTTGCCAACAAAGGTCCGTCTAGTCAAGGCTATGTTTTTCCAGTGGTCATGTATGGATGTGAGAGTTGGACTATAAAGAAAGCTGAGCACTGAGGAATTGATGCTTTTGAACTGTGTTGTTGGAGAAGACTCTTGAGAGTCCCTTGGACTGCAAGGAGATCCAACCAGTCCATCCTAAAGGGGATCAGTCCTGGGTGTTCATTGGAAGGACTGATGTTGAAGCTGAAACTCCAATACTTTGGCCACCTGATGTGAATAGCTGACTCATTTGAAAAGACCCTGATGCTGGGAAAGATTGAAGGTGGGAAGAGAAGGGGACGACAGAGGATGAGATGGTTGGATGGCATCACTGACTCAATGGAAATGAGTTTGGGTGAACTCTGGGAGTCAGTGATGGGTAGGGAGGCCTGGCATGCTGCAATTCATGGGGTCGCAAAGAGTTGGACACGACTGAGCGACTGAACTGGAACTGATGCCCATTTATGTATCCATAGGACCCAGTTAAAGCTTCCTGCTTTATTTGATCGATGCATATAAACCCTTGTGTCTGTCTAGGTTGGCATAATCAACATTTCAGAATCTAGCTCCAGTACGTGAACTTAGGTTTCCAGCTTCTTCCTCGACTGCTCCCTTTGCTCAGTACCCTGTCTCTGACCATTAAAAAACAAAACCACTTAAAATCGAGTACACCTAAAACTAACGCAATGTTGTATGTCAGTTATATTTCAAAACAAAAAAGCGAAAACTCAGTAGTTCTCTCTTTACTTGCTCTTTCCTCTGCTTGGAATTACCCCACTTCCTTTCTCCCCTTGGTGTATTCTTTTTTTAAATTACCATATATGTTCATCTGAAACTTTGTTTCACATTTGTGCTCCCCCACTGTGTCTTCCCATGTCCTCCCCCATGTGTCTTCCCATGGCATTCTTTCTGTCTCAGAGCAAAATATTTAATACCTGGATAGGAAAAGGAGATGGCAACCCACTCCAGTATTCTTGCCTGAAGAACCCCATGGACAGAGGAGCTTGGTGGGCTAAGGTCCATGGGATTGCAAAGAGTCAGACACAGTTGAAGTGACATGGTAGGTTAGGACGATTCAATATTGTCAAGCGGTCAGTTCTTCTCAGCTTAATTTATAGATTCAATATGATCCCAGTCAAAATCCCTGCAAGTTATTTTTTGGATGTTGATAAACAGAGCTCCTTATCTACTGGATAGTATTATCAGTGCCTGTTAAATGAATGGTTACTATAGAACAGAATAGTCACAGAATTCTAAGGCTTTACCCTATGGTGTTAAACATTTTAGATATCCAGGGAGAATGAAGAAAGAAGTTAATTCCACACATTTGCCTCTTAAATTCAACAGTTGTTATGATTTTTTGTGTTTTCTTGTTAGAGCTGATGTATCAGAACGTAAGTTCAATCACTAAAGACTTGTCTGTTCAGTCGCTAGTCATGTCTGACCTTTGCGACACCATGGACTGCAGCACGCCAGACTTCTCTGTCCCTTACTGTCCTTGGATTTGCTCAGACTCATGTCCATTGAGTCGATAATGCCATCCAACCATTTCATCCTTTGTTTTCCCCTTCTCCTGCCCTCAGTCTTTCCCAGCATCAGGGGTCTTTTCCAATGAGTTGGCTCTTTACATCAAGTGGCCAAAGTATTGGAGCTTCAGCATCAGTCTTTCCAATAAATATTCTGGGTTGGTTTCCTTTAGGATTGACTGATTTGATCTCCTTGCTGTCCAGGGAACTCTGAAGCGTCTTCTCCAGCACCATAGTGCAAAAGCATCAATTCTTTGGTGCTCAGCCTTCTTTATGGTCCAACTCACACATCTGTACATAACTGCTGGAAAAACGATAGCTTTGACTCTGCAGACCTTTGTCGGCAAAGTGATGTCTCAGCTTTTTAATACACTATCTAGGTTTGTTGTAGCTTTTCTTGCAAGGAGCAAGCATCTTCTAATTTCAGGGCTACAGTCACTGTACGGTGATTTTTGGAGCCCAATAAGATAAAATCTGTCACTTTCCATTTTTTCCCCATCTGTTTTCTATGAAGTGCTGAGACTGGATGCCATGATTTTTGGAGCCCAATAAGATAAAATCTGTCACTTTCCATTTTTTCCCCATCTGTTTTCTATGAAGTGCTGAGACCGGATGCCATGATCTTATTTTTTTAATGTTGAGTTTTAAGCCAGTTTTTTTTACTATGCTCTTTCACCTTCATTATGAGGCTCTTTTAGTTCCTCTTCACATCAGGATGGTATCATCTGCATAGCTTAGATTGCTGATATTTCTCCTGGCAATCTTGATTCCAGCTTGTGATTCATCCACCCTGGCATTTCACATGATGTACTGTGCGTATAAGTTAAATAAGCAGGGTGACAATATATAGCCTTGATGTACTTCTTTGCCTCTTCTGAACCACAGACTTAAACAAATAGATGTTTTCTGCCTTCCACTTGTGGAGGTTTGGTGTCTGACATGATGATGCAGCAGGGCTCTGGTCCCTCTGAAGGTGCCAGGGACAGATCAGCTCCAGTGCTTTCCTGCTTGGTTTCTGGTAGTTCCTTGGCCTGTGCCAGCATGTGTTCTAAATCTCTCCTTTTTATAAAAACACTAATCATATTGAATTATTGACCCATTTTGCTCATGTATCGTTCCATCTTAACTAATGATATCTGCAATGATATGGGGGGTAGGTGTGGCGGTGGCAGTGATGGTTAAGACTTCACCATATGAATTTTGAGGGATTGTAATGCAACCAGTAAACACTCTATCTCTCTCTATATATATGCACACCTTTTAACCCTTTGAGAGGAATTGTGAATATCATGACCAATGATGCTTCTGCATGCAGTGTCAGCATGCAGTAATACATCTAAGAATATCAGCCGTAATTCCCTAATATTATGTAATATCTGGTCCATTCAAACAGCTTTTAATAGCTGTTTTTTTTTCCCCCAAAGCAGGCAGTCATTTGGTTGTCTCATTGGACTTGTTTAACTACAGCAGTCCTGTTGCTTTTTTGTTTCTCATACATATACCTTTTTTTCCCCAAGACTTAACAGAAGTATCACATTTGCAAATCAAGCATCTATGCCCTGCCAATCTGATTGACTAGTTGAAGCCTTCATTTGCTTTCTCTGTCCGAGAGTCTTAATACAGAAGACGTGTCTCTTGATGGACAGTTTATAGGACTGTTACATTGTATCTCTTAAGTTGTTATGGAGAATGGACTTTATCTTTGTACATCTCAAAAGTTATTCTGTCACCTCAAAAATGCTACATTTTCTGTATTTTAGATTAGACTTGCAAATAGGCCCTTTTAATTTGATAAACATTCTCTTAGCTCATCACCTGTGGTCTGTTCTATGAGCAAATACTTGCTGTATTTGCTGGACTTCTCCACTGTATATTTTTTTGTAGTTAATAAGTGTCTTGGAAGAAATACTTTGAAACTGTGTAAATATACTGTTTTTGTTCTCAAATTTTTAGTGTCCATTGGTGGAGCCTGTCTATAGCAACTATTACTAGGTGTTCCAATGATGATTTTCTGTGAACATATATTTCAACATATATTGGGTTGACCAAAAAGTTCCTTTCGGTTTAAATAAAAGTAAAAGACACATTTTTCATTTTCACCAAGAACTTTATTTAACAACAAATTCACAGTTTTGTTCCACTATCTTCTACCATTTTTCAGGCAACTTAAAAATTCCATCTTCCCAAAACTTTTTATCTTTTTGTGCAAGAAACTATTCCAAGTGCCTTTTATAATCTTCCAGGAATTGACATTTTTTCCATTATGAGAATTTTATAAAGACCGAAATAAATGGAAATCCGAAGTTGCAGTGTCTGGTGAATACAGTGGATGAATCTGAACTTCCCAGCCAAGCTGTAACAGTTTTGCCTGGTCATCAAAGAAATCCTTGTGTTATCCTGATGAAGATTATATGTTTTCTGTTGACTAATTTTGGGCTCTTTTCTCCTGAGTTGTATAAAGTTGTTTGTTCTCAGTTAATGTCTTGATTGGATCACTATCAACTTCAACTGGTCTACCTTACCATGGAACATTGTCCAGGGAGAAATCTCCAGCTCGGAACTTTGTACACCAGTTTTGACATGTTTGATTAGTCACAGCACCTTCTCCATACACTGCACAAATCTTTATTCATTTGAGTTGTGTTTTTACCTTTCTTGAGATAATAAAACATCAGTTCAGTCGCTCAGTTGTGTCCAACTCTTCGCAATGCCATGGACCACAGTACTCCAGGCCTCCCTGTCCATCACCAACCCTACTCAGACTCATCTCCATTGAGTCAGTGATGCCATCCAACCATCTCATCCTCTGTCATCACCTTATCCTCCTGCCTTCAATCCCTCCCAGCATCAGGGTCTTTTCATCTGAGTCAGCTCTTCGCATGAGGTAGCCAAAGTATTGGAGTTTCAGCTTCAACATCAGTCCTTCCAAAGAAATCCCAGGGTTGATCTCCTTCAGAATGGACTGGTTGGATCTCCTTGCAGTCCATGGGGCTCTCAAGAGTCTTCTCCAACACCACAGGTCAAAAGCAGCAATTCTTCGGCACTCAGTCTACTTCACAGTCCAACTCTCACATCCATACATGACTACTGGAAAAACCATAGCCTTGACTAGGTGGACTTTTGTAAAGTAATGTCTCTGCTTTTTAATAACCTGTCTAGGTCATAACTTTCTTTCCAAGGAGTAAGCATCTTTTAATTTCATGGCAGCAGTCACCATCTGCAGTGATTTTGGAGCCCAGAAAAATAAAGTCTGACACTGTTTCCACTGTTTCTCCATCTATTTGCAGTGAAGTGATGGGACTGGATGCCATGACCTTAGTTTTCTGAATGTTGAGCTTTAAGCCAACTTTTTCTACTCTCCTCTTTCACTTTCATCAAGAGGCTCTTTAGTTCTTTACTTTCTGCCATAAGGGTGGCGTCATCTGAGTATCTGAGTTTATTGATATTTCTCCCAGGAATCTTGATTCCAGCGTGTGCTTCTTCCAGCCCAGCGTTTCTCATAATATACTCTGCATAAAAGTTAAATAAGCAGGGTGACAATATATAGCCTTGACGTACTCTTTTTCCTATTTGGAACCAGTCTGTTGTTCCATGTCCAGTTCTAACTGTTGCTTCCTGACCTGCAGATAGGTTTTTCAGGAGGCAGGTAAGGTGGTCTGGTATTCCCATCTCTTGAAGAATTTTCCACAGTTTGTTGTGATCCACACAGTCAAAGGCTTTGGCATAGTCAATAAAGCAGAAGCAGATGCTTTTCTGGAACTCTCTTGCTTTTTCGATGATCCAGCGGATGTTGGCAATTTGATCTCTGGTTCCTCTGCCTTTTCTAAAACCCAAGTTGAACATCTGGAAGTTCATGGTTTGCGTACTGCTGAAGCCTGGCTTGGAGAATTGCTTTACTAGCATAACATGCCAAAAATGTTGCTTTTTTCTTTCATCTTCAGTTTTAAAATAGCTACAGAAAAATGCACCAATTTTGATTTTTTAAATGCACATTTAAAATGTTGCTTTTTTCTTTCATCTTCAATATTAAAAATAGCTACACAAAAATTCACCAGTGTTGATTTTTTTAAAATGCACTTTGATATGACAGCTGTCACAATACAGTCTAACAAGACTGTTTTCAATGAAGTTAAAGACAGCTAAATGATTTTAAAGATAGCTTATGAAAAAAACTGAATGAGTTTCTTGGCCAGCCCAATATTTATTGCCATTTTTAGTGTGCCAGGCTGTATGCAAGACACTGGAATACAGAGATTAAAAAACGTTCAGTTCTTGCCTAAAAGGAATTTATATTTTAAATAGGCAGACATATAGTTTTTACCAGTATAATGTATGCTTTTCCTTGATTATGGCATAATATACTTTGGAAATGCAGACTGCTGAATAAATTTAAGTGTAATAAATAAGCATAACTTTACAAAAGTAATTGAGAACATTGGTATAGAAATACACCAGCAGAGGATGTGAGAGTATTTGGCAGACTTAGAGATTTCAGAATAGCATTGAAAAACAAAAGTGAAAGGAAAAAGCTCCACTCCTAGCTTGTTATATAGATCTCCTTGTCCATTGTGGACAACTTGGAAAAACTCAAGGTGTAAAGAAGACAACAAAATTTTACCATGAGTCCATGCTCTGTTATCTTCGTTACGTGTTCCTTCTTATTTTTTGGCTTTTGAGGAAAAGTGTGAAGTTCTTTTAAAATAATTGTAGTTGTTTCACAGTCTGGTTTTTCCACAATATTAGATCACGTGCAATTTTTAAAAATATTTCAAGCATTTTAATGGTTATCTAAAGATGCATAATATAGATATGCAGAAGTATTGATAACTGGTTGCTTACTATGCTTGTGAACTGAACTGAAAAACTTCATTGTAAGACAGAATTTTTTAGTTGGCTACGTGAATCCCTATTAAATCATAGAATGGTTCTGTGAAATTTATAAATATATAAAGGTACTCCTGGCATAGCCAGGTGCAACATGGTTTAAAAATTGCAGAAGCTTTCTTAAATTTCAGATAGAAGATATAAGTCATTCTGTGCTTTACAAATTTTAACTATTGGGTGATATTAATGATTTTTAATCCTGTTCCTTAATTTTCAAAATTAAGGGAAAAAAGACCCAGAAGTATGACAAATTTCTTCAGGGTAGGAGAGCCTTAAATAGAGTCCTATATTCCCCACTTGGTGGTTCTTTGCAGTCTAATGATACAGTATGCCCTTCCCCCAAAGCTTAGGGGTTCTATGGAGGAGTTGTGAATAGCATTACAGTGGTACACCTTTGCTGTATATTTTTAAAAAATTCATTTGCTTATTTTTGGCTACGCTGGGTCTTCGTTGCTGTTGGTGGGTTTTCTCTACTTGTGGCGAGTGGAGGCTACTCTAGTTGTGGCGTGCACGCGTCTCATTGTGGTGGATTCTCTTGTTGCTGAGCACAGGCTCCAGGGTGTGTGGCTTTCAGTAGCTGCTGTGCACTGGCTCAGTAGTTGTCATATTGGGTCTTTCATTCAGGCTCATGGGCTCTAGTTGTGACACTTTCGGACTTAATTGCCCTGCAGCACGTGAGATCTTAGTTCCCCATTTAGAAATTGAACCTACGTGTCCCCCGCCTTGGAAGGCAGATTGTTAATCACTGGGCTATCAGGGAAGTCCTTCTTGAACTTAGTTTTAAGATGTAGCTTGAAGAAAGGGCTCTACAGTTGAAGGAGTTTTATAAAAAATGAGAATTTCCTGGTGATCCAGTGATTAGGATTCTGTGCTTTCACTGCTGAGGGGCCAGGTTCAGTTCTTGGAGAGAAAAAGATAATGAGAACGTCCTTGAGAACATCTTTGAATTCTTTGTCTTATTCAGGCTTCTGTTTTTCACTTGTGAACAGTAAGTGCTGCCAACTCCAGTTGATTCTTGGTATTCACAGCACTGGCAAGTCTGGGTTAGTCTCTTGTGGGGTCACTGGTCCTTTCTTCTGGATCTTGATGTGCACAAGGTTCTGTTTGTGCTCTCCAAGAGTCTGTCTCCCCAGTCCTGTGTAAGTTCTGGTGGCTCTGTGGTGGGGTTAATGGCGGCCTCCTCCAAGAGGGCTTATGCCATACCCAGGTCTACTTTACCCAGAGCCCCTGCCCCCGCAGCAGTCCACTGCTGACCCGTGCCTCCACAGGAGACACTCAGACACAGTTCTGTCTCAGTCTCCGTGGGGTCTCTGGATCCTGGTGCACACACGATTTGTTTGAGCCCTCTGAGCGTCTCTGGGGGATATTGGGTTTGAGTTTAAACGTGATTTTGCCCCTCCTACCATCTTGCTGGGGCTTCTTTGCCCTTGGATGTGGGTATCTCCTAAAAGTTGTTCCAGCTCCTACCGTCTTGCTGGGGCTTCTCTGCCCTTGGAGGTGGGCTATCTCCTCACAGTCGCTCCAGTGGTGTGCTGTAAAGAGCAATATTGCTGTAAAGAGCAATGTTGCATAGGAACCTGGAATGTTAGATCCAGGAATCGAGGCAAATTGAAAGTGGTCAAACAGGAGATGGCAAGAGTGAACATCAGCATTTTAGGAATCAGTGAACTAAAATGGAGTGGATTGGGTGAATTTAACTCAGATGATCATTATATCTACTACTATGGGCAAGAATCCTTTAGAAGAAATGGAGTAGCCATCATAGTCAACAAGAGTCTGAAATGCAGTACTTGGATGCAGTCTCAAAAACAACAGAATGATCTCTGTTTGCTTCCAAGGCAAACTGTTCAGTATCATAGTAATCCAAGTCTATGTCCTGACCAGTAATGCTGAAGAAGCTGAAGTTGAATGGTTCTATGAAGACCTACAAGACCTTCTAGAACTAACACCCAAAAAAGATGTCCTTTTTATTATAGGGGACTGGAATGCAAAAGTAGGAAGTCAAGAGATACCTGGAGTAACAGGCAAATTTGGCCTTGCAGTAAAGAATGAAGCAGGGCAAAGGTTAACAAAGTTTTGCCAAGAGAACGCACTGGTCATAGCCAACACCCTCTTCTAACAACACAAGAGAAGAGTATACACATGGAGATCACCAGATGGTCAATACTAAAATCCGATTGATTATATTCTTTGCAGCCGAAGATGGAGAAGCTCTATACAGTCAGCAAAAACAAGACTGGGAGCTGACTGTGGCTCAGATCAGGAACTGCTTATTGCCAGATTCAGACTTAAATTGAAGAAAGTAGGGAAAACCACTAGACCATTCAGGTATGACCTAAATCAAATCCCTTATGATTATATAGTGGAAATGAGAAATAGATTCAAGGGATTAGAGCTGATAAACAAGAGTGCCTGAAGAACTATGGATGGAGGTTCAGTGACATTGTACAGGAGGCAGTGATCAAGACCATCCCCAAGAAAAAGAAATGCAAAAAGTGAAAATCGTTGTCTGAGGAAGCCTTACAAATAGCTATGAAAAGAGAAGCAAAAGGCAAAGGAGAAAAGGAAAGGTATACCCATCTGAATGCAGAGTTTCAGAGAATGGCAGCGAGAGATAAGAAAGCCTTCCTCAGTGATCAATGCAAAGAAATAGAGGAAAACAATAGAATAGGAGACTAGAGATCTCTTCAAGAAAATTAGAGATACCAAGGGAACTTTTCATGCAGACATTGGCACAATAAATGACAGAAATGGTATGGACCTAACATAAGCAGAAGATAGTAAGAAGAGGTGGCAAGAATACAGAGAAGAACTGTACAAAGAAGAGCTTCATGTCCCAGACAATCACGATGGTGCAATCACTCACCTAGAGCCAGACATCCTGGGATGGAAAGTCAAGTGGGCCTTAGGAAACATCACTAGGAGCAAAGCTAGTGAAGGTGATGGAATTACAGTTGAGCTATTTCAAATCCTAAAAGATGATGCTGTGAAAGTGCTGCACTCAGTATGCCAGCAAATTTGGAAAACTCAGTAATGGCCACAGGACTGGAAAAGGTCAGTTTTCATTCCAGTCCCAAAGAAAGGCAATGCCAAAGAATGCTCAAACATCCAAACAGTTGGACACATGTCACACGCTAGCAAAGGGATGCTCAACATTCTCTAAGCCAGGCTTCAACAGTACATGAACCGTGAACTTCCAGATGTTCAAGCTGGATTTAGAAAAGGCAGAAGAACCAGAGATCAAATTGCCAACATCTGTTGGATTATCTAAAAACAAGAGAGTTCCCGAAAAACATCTACTCCTGCTTCATTGACTACACCAAAGCCATTGACTGTGTGGATCACAATAAACTGTGGAAAGTTCTTCAAGAGATGGGAATACCAGACCACCTGACCTGGCTCTTGAGAAATCTATATGCAGGTCAAGAAGCAACTGTTAGAACTGGACATGGAAGAACAGACTGGTTCCAAATCGGGAAAGGAGTGCATCAAGGCTGTATATTGTCACCCTGCTTATTTAATTTATATGCAGAGTACATCATGAGAAATGCTGGGCTGGATGAAGTACAAGCTGGAATCAAGCATGCTGGGAGAAATATCAATAACTTCAGATATGCAGATGATACCACCCTTATGGCAGAAAGCACAGACAATCTGAAGAGCCTCTTGATGAAAGTGAAAGAGGAGAGTGAAAAAGTTAGCTTAAAGCTCAGCATTCAGAAAACTAAGGTCATGGCATCTGGTCCCATCAGTTCATGGTAAATAGACAGGGAAACAGACTTAATTTTTTTTGGCTCCAGAATCACTGTACGTGGTGACTGCAGCCATGAAACTAAAAGATGCTTGCTCCTTGGAAGAAAAGTTATGAGCAAGCTAGACAGCATACTAAAAAGCAGAGACATTTCTTTGCCAACAAAGGTCTGTCTAGTCAAAGCTATAGTTTTTCCAGTATTTATGTATGGATGTGAGAGTTGGACTCCAAAGAAAGCTGAGCACTGAAGAATTGATGGTTTTGAACTCTGGTGTTGGGGAAGACTCTTGGGAGTTCCTTGGACTGCAGTGAAATCCAACCAGTCCATCCCAAAGGAAATCAGTCCTGAATATTCATTGGAAGGACTGAGGCTGAAGCTGAAACTCCTATACTTTGGCCACCTGATGCGAAGAACTGACTCAGTTGAAAAGACCCTGATGCTGAGAAAGATTGAAGATGGGAGGAGAAGGGGACGACAGAGGATGAGATTGTTGGATGGCATCACTGACTCAATGGACCTGAGTTTGAGTGGACTCCGGGAGATGGTGATGGACAGGGAGGCCTGGCGTGCTGCAGTCCATGGGGTTGCAAAATGTCGGACTCGACTGGGTGACTGAACTGAACTAATTCATCAAAGTTACGTTCTATAAAGTTTCCACAAACACCGAACTGGCAGATACTGAGCCATTGTTCCTAGGAACTTTAGATTGCTGTGAGCCTCTGTGACACTAGTTCAGTCAGTCTACCAAAACATATCCTTAGTTTATATGTGCTTCTGTTTAAAGATACCTTGTGCTGTACTCAGTCATGCCCGACTCTCTTTGACCCCCTGGACTGTAGCCTGCTAGGGAAAATCACTTGCCAGGATTTTCCAGGCAAGGTTACTAGAGTGGCTTGTTCCTTTCTCCAGGGGGTGTTCCCTGACCCAAGGATTGAACCCAGGTCACCAGCATTGCAGGCAGATTCTTTAGCAGTGAGCCACGTGGGAAGCCCTGAAAGATAACCTTAGTTATTAATATGTTAGGTTGGTACAAAAGTAATTGTGGTTTCAGACACTGAATTTTAAATCCTTATAACTAGACTCAAACTCATCTTTATTAATCAAAATAGGAAGCATTATAGTCAACACATTTTTGCCAATGAGAAATAAGTTTATTCTTGTAGCATAAAGATCCATGCTTTGGGGTTTGATGAACTCTTGGGACACGTTTTCTGCCTCCCGCCGGTTGTGGAAGCATTTTCCCTGCAAAAAGTTGTTGAGATGTTTGAAGAAATAAATGATGATTGGCAAGAGGTCGTGACAACTCCTGACCAGACATCGCACAACCAATGCTTCAAAAGCTGAACAAATTGGGCTATGAAGTTTTGTCTCATCAGCCATGTTCTCCTGACCTCTTGCCAATCAACTGTAGCTATAATTAATAAAATTGTTTTACCTCGGTAATGTGCATACCTGCATGGTAAGTCGCTTTAGTCATGTATGTCTGACTCTTTGAGACCCTATGGACTGTAGCCTTCTAGGCGCCTCTGTCTCTGGGATTCTCCAGGCAGGAATACTGGAGTGGGTTGCCATTCTCTCCTCCAGAGCATCTTCCCAACCCAAGGATTGAACCTGAGTCTCTTAATATGTCTCCTGCATTGGCAGGTGGGTTTTTTTTTTACCACTAGCACCACCTGGGAAGCCCACCTCAATGATAATCTTTATCATATTTCAAAATAACCATCTCTACATGGGACATTGTTTCAGTCTTTATCATAGACATATGAAGGAGTGCCAGCTTCTGCCTCTTCTTTGTTCTCTTCTTTCAAAGTAGATGGAATTATTTAATGTGTTTAATGCAGGAGAATTAACACTTTACAAACATACACAGTTAAGGTTAAAGTCATTGACTAGGGAGCTTGTACACTCAATTCAAAATTTAATGTATTTTCCTCCATAAATACTTAATTTGTCATACTTAATTGTCATGAGACAGCAATTTGGTTTTCAAAAACCACATTTAGGGATACAGTCATAGGACTGATTAGATAGTCCAGGTGAAATGGTTATAGATACAGAGGCAGCAGCATCTCACAATAGTCATTTATATATCAAACCCTATTTTGAAATTTACAAAAACTCTGAAGTTTGCAGAAAGGCTGAAGTTACTACTATGTGGCAATTTTAAACTAATTATGCCTTTTCCAGCTCAGACACTTTTCTCTTGGCAAGAGCAAACTGAAACTTATCCATGAAGGTAAAGTACTTAATGCCAAACTTTTCTTCTAAGCTTAGATTTGAACTGCTTTAAAAATGGTACCCAAAAATCCAGCTTGGTCTTTTTCTACATTTTTACTATCTTAAGTAAATCATGTCATATTTAATGGAACATTTAGGAAGTTGTTAAAAAACATTTGCAAAGCCTTCTGTAATATGGAAAACTCTTAACCTGTAATTATTAAGGGGGGAAAAGTAAATAATTTAGGTATAATCCTTGATTTACATACAATTAAAAAGTAACAATGCGGCTATATAGTTGTCTCTAAGTCTCTGTGAGGGATTGGTTTGAGGGATTGGTCCCTAGTATAAAATGGCATAGTGTTTGCATAACCTACAGACATCCTCCCCTATACTTAAATCATCTCTAGATTACTTATACAAAATGTAAATGGTATATGAATAGTTGTAAATGCAAGAACAATGCTTTGGAAATAGTTACTACTATGTGGCAATTTCAAGTTTTTTTAAACTTTCAAGAATTAAAAAAAGTTTTTTTTCCCATCCACAGTTGGTTGAATCTGGCAGTGTAGAACTTATGGATTTACTTCCTCTCTCCTTACTTTCTCCTTTTCTCCCAGATTTCTATAATCACCATATATTGTTTCACAGTGGATCAAGGTTTAAAAATATATAAATTGTTGATAAGGAATGCAGATTTGAGTTGGGCTTCCCTTGTGGCTCAGCTGGTAAAGAATCTGCCTACAGTGCTCCCCCATTCAAATCTGAACCTGGATTTGATCCCTAGGTTGGGAAGATACCCTGGAGAAGGGAAAGGCTACCCACTGCAGTATTCTGGCCTGGAGAATTCCATGGATGGGGTCGCCAAGAGTTGGACACGACTGAGTGACTTTCACTTTCAGTGCAGATTTGGGTTACAATATCATTAGTGTCCATATTAATTTGACACTAAGATGAAACAGGATCTTCAAGTGCCTTCTAATAGTCATTCAGTTCAGTTCAGTTGTCAGTCGTGTCCGACTCTTTGCGACCCCATGAATCGCGGCACGCCAGGCCTCCCTGTCCATCACCATCTCCCGGGGTTCACTCAGACTCATGTCCATTGAGTTGGTGATGCCCTCAGCCATTTCATCTCTGTCGTCCCCTTCTCCTCCTGCCCCCAATCCCTCCCAGCATCAGGGTCTTTTCCAATGAGTCAGCTCTTCGCATGAGGTGGCCAAAGTATTGGAGTTTCAGCCTCAGCACCAGTCCTTCCAGTGTACACCCAGGACTGGTCTCCTTCAGAATGGACTGGTTGGATCTCCTTGGAGTCCAAGGGGCTCTCAAGAGTCTTCTCCAACACCACAGGTCAAAAGCATCAATTCTTCAGCGCTCAGCTTTCTTCACAGTCCAACTCTCACATCCATATATGACCACTGGAAAAACCATAGCCTTGACTAGACAGACCTTAGTTGGCAAAGTAATGTCTCTGCTTTTGAATATGCTGTCTAGGTTGGTCATAACTTTTCTTCCAAGGAGTAAGCGTCTTTTAATTTCATGGCTGCACTCACCATCTGCAGTGATTTTGGAGCCCCAAAAAATAAAGTCTGCCACTGTTTCACTGTTTCCCCATCTATTTCCCATAGGGAGAGGTTAAATTGTGCTACATATTGCAGCATGGTTTTCATTTATTTGTTTAGTTTTTCTTTTTTCCTGAACTCTGAAAGATACAGACTTTTAAAATTTCAGTGTTCATCATCTGTAGGAATAAAGAAATTTTCTTAAATGATTATAATGGTGTTATCAGACAAAAAATTAGCAATAATTGCCTCATTATCTAATTCTTACTCTAATTTAACTAATAAGGTCTGTTTACCAAATTTGCCTAATTGAATTGTATCGGTTGAATAAATTATCTTATGTGACTGTTTGGCACTTAAAAAACTGAAGTATAATTGACATAACAGTTTATTATTTTCAGGTGTACAACATAATGATTTCATATATGTTTACAGTGCAGAACTGTCACCACAATAAGTCTGATTAACATCTGTCACCTTATTTATCACGTTATTTTTCTTTTGATGAGAAATTTTAAGGTGTGTTCTCTCAGCAACTCTCAAGTATGCAATATAGGATTATTAACTGCCGCCACAGTGTTGTTCATGACATTCCATGACATTTATAACTGAGAGTTTGTTCCTTTTGACCTCTTTCACTCATTTCACCTACTTTGCACTCCCTCCCTCTGGCAACCACCAGTGTATTTTCTGCATGAGTTCTGTTTTTTGTTTATATTTTAGATTGCACATATAAGTGAGATCATACATTATTTGTCTTTGTCTGACTTATTTCACTTAGCATGATGCCCTGAAGGTTCATCCATGGTGTCACAAGTGGCAAGATTTCATTCTTTTTAGTGATTGAGAATAATATTGTGATACATATATGTGTGTGTCTATAGACACATTGTTTCTGTATCTGGCTGTAATAAATAATGTTGCAGTTAATGAGGGTACATATATTTTTCTCAGTTAATATTTTTGTTTTCTTTGGGTAAATACCCAGAAGTGGGATTTCTGGATCCTATGGTAGTTCTGCTTTTAATTTTGGGGGGAACCTCCACACCGTTTTATAGCTTACTTAACTTGTAGTGATAATCATCAATCTCCAGAGGCTTTTATATTATTAGTAGCTTACAGTTTGGGAATAGAAAGTATTGCTTAAGCACATAGGAAAGGACAACTTTTTTTGAAAGTTGTACTTACTGTTTTAAGGTAATTTTGGTTAAAAATGTTTCAGGTAAACTCTAGATATTAGACTTGTGCCTTATTCGTTTAAAATAATGTTGTAATGAAGCTGATTGTCAGTTCTCTAGAAATCGTATATTGGACGGAATTCTTCATTTGGAGGGACTAGTTCCGTATATGGCATGCATGTTGTACAGAGCTTCCGGCTAAGAACTATCTCAGGTTTTTTTATTGAAAATTCAATCCGACAGAGAGTTCACAACTGAATTTATATTTCTGTCAAATAAATTGATACCATCCAGTCATTAAAAGAGATTTAATTAGACTCCTTTTGTTTTAGAAAGATTATGATGTTGTTCAATTGCTAAATCATGTCCAACTCTGTTCGACTCTGTGGACTACAGCACACTAGGCTCCCCTGTCCATCACTGTCTCCTGAAGTTTGCTCTAACTCATGTCCATTGAGTCGGTGACATACATACCATGTACTGGAATGGAAAAATATTTTTTTAAAAAATAAAAGTGAATTCTGTCTTCTATTTCCCAAGTTGAGTGAGAGGATAGAATTTTAAAAAGATGTATATGTTTATTTTTTGGCTGTGGTGGATCTTTATTGCTGCCTGTGGGCTTTCTGTAGTTACGGTGCTACTGTTTGTTGCTGTGTTGTGGCTTCTCATTGAGCACAGACTCTAGATGTATGGGCATCAATAGTTGCAGTACGTGGGCTCAGTAGTTGTGGTGCATGGGCTTTGTGGCTCCTTAATATATGGAATCTTCCAGGACCAGGGCTCAAAGTGATGTCCCTTGCATTACAAGGCAGATTCTTACCACCAGGGAAGCCCTTAAATTGAAGTTTTAATGTACCAAATCATTGTATATTAACTCTGAAAGAAATTTCATTTGCTTTATATATAGTCTAAAATTCAAAAGGTGTTAACTGAATTTCTTTTATTCTAAAAATTTGATTTATAATATTGTGTTAATTTCAGATAAACAGCACAGTGATTCAATTTTTTTTCTTAGATTATATTCCATTATAGGTTATTACAAGATACTGGGTATAATTCCCTGAGCTTTACAGTAATCCTTGTTGCTTATCTACTTTATGTACAGTAGGTCTTAAAAATTTTTTTTTAATTTTTTGTGGCTGAGATGAGCCTTTGCTGCTGCACTTGGCCTTTCTCTGGGTGCGGTGTTTGGACTTCTCACTGTGGTGGCTTTTCTTGTTGCAGAGCATGTGCTCTTGGGCACGTGGGCTTCTGTAGTTGTGGTATATGGGCTTAGTTGCCCAGCAGCATGTGGAATCTTCCCAGACCAGGTATTGAACCTGTGTTCCCTGCATTGGCAGGTGGACTTTTTTTTTTACCATGGGATCATCAGGGGAGTCCTGTATAGTAGTTTGGATTTGTTAATCCTGTACTCTTAATTTGTCCCTTCCCCCTTCCTGTTGATAACCATAAGTTTGCTTTTTACATCTGTTTCCATTTTGTATATAGATTCACTTGTATTATTTTTTAGACTGCACATATAAGTTTATCATATAGAATTTGTCTTTCTGTCTGACTTACTATTTCACTAAGGCTGATATTTTCCAGGTCTGTCCATGTTGCTACAAATGGCAATATTTCCTTGTTTTTTTTATGAGTGGGTAATCTGTCACATATTCTTAAGCCAGTTGTCTGTTGATGGGCACTTGAGTCCACGTCTTGGCTGTAGTGCTGCTGCGAATGTTGGGGTGCATGTATCTTTTCAAATCTTCAGAATTTTTATTTTTTCCAGATGTATATATACCCAAGAGTGGAATTGTTAGATCATATGGTAACTATGTCTTTAGTTTTTAAAGGAATCTCCAAACTGTTTTCTACAGTCACTGCACCAGTTTACATTCCCACCAGCAGTGTGTGTATGAGGGATCCCTTTTCTCCACACACTCTCCAGCAATTTTTATTTGTAGACTTTTTGATGTTGGCCATTCTTATTGGTGTGAGGTGATACCTCATGGTGGTTTTGATTTGTATTTCTCTAGTAATTGCTGATGTTGAGCCATCTATATGGCCTGTTGACCATATACATCTTCTTTGGAGAAGTGTCTGTTTAGATCTTCTGCTCAGTATTTGGATGGGGTGGCTTGTTTGATACTGAGTTGTATAAGCTGTTTGGAAATTAATCCCTTGTTAGTCGCATCGGTTGTAAATCTTTTTTCCCATTCCTAGGTTGTCTTTTTGCTTTATGATTTCCATTGCTGTGCAAAACCTTTAAGTTTGATTAGAGTCCTGTGATTTTGTTTTTTTAATTTTTGCTTTTGTTTCTTTTGCTGTGGGAGACTGATCTGAGAAAACATTATTATGATTTGTGTCAAAGAATGGTCTGCCTATGTTCTTTTCTAGGAGTTTAGTCTTCCTAATAAATTCAGAACAAGACAAGGATGCTCATTCTTACCACCTATTTAGCATAGTGTTGGAAGTCCTAGCCACAGCAATCAGATAAGAAAAAGAAATAAAAGGTATCCAAATTGGAAGGGAAGAAGTGAAACTGTCAGTATTTGCAGATGACATGATAGTCTATAGATACAGAATCCTAAAGTCTCCACATGAAAAACTGTATTAGAACTAATAAATGATTTCAGTAAGGTAATGGGATTTAAGACTAATACACTGAAATCTGTTGAACGAACTGTCAGAAAAAAAATTCTGTTTAAAGTTGCATCAGAAAACTTAAATACCTAGGAAAAGATATAATGAAGGAGGTGAAAGACCTATATGCCAAAAACTATAAACCCTAAGGACAGATATTGAAGATGATTCAAAGAATTGGAAAGATATTCTGTGCTCTTGAATTGGAAACTTAATATTGTTAAAATGGCCATAGTACCCAAAGCAATCTACAGATGTAGTGTAATCCCTACCAAAACACCGATGATGTTTTCCACAGAACTAGAATGCTGGAAGAAGCACAAGCTGGAATCAAGATTGCCAGGAGAAATATCAATAACCTCAGATATGCAGACGACACCACCCTTATGGCAGAAAGTGAAGAGGAACGAAAAAGCCTCTTGATGAAAGTAAAAGAGGAGAGTGAAGAAGTTGGCTTAAAGCTCAGCATTCAGAAAACGAAGATCATGGCATCTGGTCCCATCACTTCATGGGAAATAGATGGGGAAACAGTGGAAAACAGTGTCAAACTTGACTTTCTGGGCTCCAAATCACTCCAGATGGTGACTGCAGCCATGAAATTAAAGGACGCTTACTCCTTGGAAGGAAAGTTATGACCAACCTAGACAGCATATTAAAAAGCAGAGACATTACTTTGCCAGCAAAGATTCATTTAGTCAAGGCTATGGTTTTTCCTGTGGTCATGTATGGATGTGAGAGTTGGACTATGAAGAAAGCTGAGCACCAAAGAATTGATGATTTTGACCTGTGGTGTTGGAGAAGACTCTTGAGAGTCCCTTGGACTGCAAGGAGATCCAACCAGTCCATCCTAAAGGAGATCAGTCCTGAATATTCATTGGGTGGACCGATGCTGCAGCTGATACTCCCAGTACTTTGGCCATCTGATGTGAAGAACTGACTCATTTGAAAAGACCCTGATGCTGGGAAAGATTGAAGGCAGGAGGAGAAGGAGATAACAGGATGAGATGGTTGGATGGCATCACTGACTCAATGGACATGAATTTGAGTGAACTCCGGGAGTTGATGATGTACAGGGAGGCCTGGCGTGCTGCAGTCCATGGGGTCGCATTAATGAAGGAGGTGAAAGACCTATATGCCAAAAACTATAAACCCTAAGGACAGATATTGAAGATGATTCAAAGAATTGGAAAGATATTCTGTGCTCTTGAATTGGAAACTTAATATTGTTAAAATGGCCATAGTACCCAAAGCAATCTACAGATGTAGTGTAATCCCTACCAAAACACCGATGATGTTTTCCACAGAACTAGAATGCTGGAAGAAGCACAAGCTGGAATCAAGATTGCCAGGAGAAATATCAATAACCTCAGATATGCAGACGACACCACCCTTATGGCAGAAAGTGAAGAGGAACGAAAAAGCCTCTTGATGAAAGTAAAAGAGGAGAGTGAAGAAGTTGGCTTAAAGCTCAGCATTCAGAAAACGAAGATCATGGCATCTGGTCCCATCACTTCATGGGAAATAGATGGGGAAACAGTGGAAAACAGTGTCAAACTTGACTTTCTGGGCTCCAAATCACTCCAGATGGTGACTGCAGCCATGAAATTAAAGGACGCTTACTCCTTGGAAGGAAAGTTATGACCAACCTAGACAGCATATTAAAAAGCAGAGACATTACTTTGCCAGCAAAGATTCATTTAGTCAAGGCTATGGTTTTTCCTGTGGTCATGTATGGATGTGAGAGTTGGACTATGAAGAAAGCTGAGCACCAAAGAATTGATGATTTTGACCTGTGGTGTTGGAGAAGACTCTTGAGAGTCCCTTGGACTGCAAGGAGATCCAACCAGTCCATCCTAAAGGAGATCAGTCCTGAATATTCATTGGGTGGACCGATGCTGCAGCTGATACTCCCAGTACTTTGGCCATCTGATGTGAAGAACTGACTCATTTGAAAAGACCCTGATGCTGGGAAAGATTGAAGGCAGGAGGAGAAGGAGATAACAGGATGAGATGGTTGGATGGCATCACTGACTCAATGGACATGAATTTGAGTGAACTCCGGGAGTTGATGATGTACAGGGAGGCCTGGCGTGCTGCAGTCCATGGGGTCGCAAAGAGTTGGACACAACTGAGTGACTGAACTGAACAAATTAAAAAATGTCAGAGAGGGTGTGGGGAAAAGGGAACCCTCCTATGCTGTTGGTGGGAATATAAACTAGTGCAGCTACTCTGGGAAAATAGTATGGAGCTTCCTCAAAAAGCTAAAAATAGAGTTGCCATAGATCCAGCAATTCCACTCCTGGGCATGTTATCTGGATAAAATTATAATTCAAAAAGTACCTGCAGCCTCTATGTTCATACATTACAGTAATGAAGACATGGAAACAACCTAAATGTCCATAGGCAGATGAATGCATAAAGAAGATCTGTACGTGTATGGAGTGGAATGCTATTTATTCATATAAAGGAATGTTGTTCGCAGCAATATGGATGGATCTAGAGATTATCATACCAACTGAAGTTAAGTCAGAAGGAGAGAGACAAATACAATATGATATCTTCTGTGGAATCTTAAGTTATGACTCAAATTAACTTATCTATGAAACAGACTCACAGGCAGAGTACAGACTTGGCGGTTGCCGAGGGAGAGGGAGGGATGGAATGGGAATGTGGGGTTAGTAGATAACAGACTATTACATAGAGACTGTATAGACAAGTCCTGCTATATCACACAGCAAAGTATATTCAGTATCTTGTGATAAGCTATAATGGAAAAGAATATTAAAAAGCATGTATATATGTGTATGTATAACTGAACCACTTTGCTGTATAGCAGAAATTAGCACAACATTGTAAATCAACTATAATTTTAAAAGGTATATAGAGTATTAAATTTAAATGGAAAGGGTGATGAGCTATGGCATTCAGACTTCTTGAGTATATGTTAAATATTTTTCTTGGTGATGAATGTAAGTAGACTGTTGCTTCAAGGAAAACAACTGTTAGTATTTGTTGCCAGTGATAAAAATTTAGTTTTCAAGCAAGAATTACAGTTTTGGAAAACTTGTGTCTGTGAGGTTCACTTTCCCAGTAGTTAGTAGTTTTTATGATGAGGTCAGTGATGATTTTAATAAAAATTACATGTATTTTATAAGAAGTGTGACAGATGAAATACCTAATTTTGTGAAACCATTGCTTTCCAAGTGATCAGTTAGGAAACTATCACTCGTCAAGTTTTGTTGGAATAGCAAAGAGTATCTATAATTTTCTTCCTGTTTCCTAATATATATCTCTGTGTGCCCAGACATTTTCCCTGTACTTTAAATAATGTACTGTGATAGATTGAGTACAAAAGCTGACAAGAGGACTTCTGTGGTGATGCACTGGATGAAAATCCACGTGCCAGTTCAGGGGACACAGGTTTGTCTCCTGGTCCCGGGAGCATTCCATATGCCTCGAAGCAATGAGTAAGCTCGTGTGCCACAACCACAGACCCCATGCTCCAGAGCCTGCACACCGCAGCTAAAGAAAGCCCTCCAAAAGCCCTCACAAAAACCCAGTGCAGCCAAAAATAAAATAATTTTTTTTAAAAAGGTCCAAAAAAGACATGCGATTTCACCTGTTTTCAGTTAAGCTAGACATTAAGGAGATTTGCAGAAATGTAAACACAATGCGTCTCTCACTGGTTGTTTTTGGTGAAGGGAAAATAGTTATTATGAGTTTATCTTTGTTCTAAAATAGGTTAAATACTTTGAATTTTTCTAATTTTTGAATTTTAATTTCTTTAATTTCTAATATGGTAAGTATCTGTAGTTATAAATGCCACAATAAACAAAAATTGGGTGGGAAGGAAGCCTCAATTTTTAAGGGTAAAGGAGCCCTGAAATAAGAATTTGCTACTGTAAAGAAACTCTTTCAGAGAATTCTGTGGTGGTCTATTGGTTAGTACTTGGCATTTTCACTCTTGTGACCTGGATTTAATTCCTGTTGTGGAATGAAGATCCCACGAGACACTGAGTATGGCTATTTGAAAAAAAGAGCAAGCAACTGTTTTATAACTAGGCTATCCAAGTTATTTTGTTCCGTGGTTCCCAAACTTTGCCACACTAAAGTATCACCTAGAAGTTTTTAAAACTCTCAGCTGCCCAGTTCATATCCCATACTATCAAATCAGAATGAAGTTGAGAGTCTTAGAGTCTAACCGTAGGAACTGCTGACTTCAGCTCATCCTTGAATGTTTGAATTCTTTGTCTTTAATTTAATTTGGGAGGTCACTTTATGGTTACCTTAGCTGAGGCATAGCTTTTGTTTACTTGTGCAAAGATGATTCACTAATTCAGTGAAAATTTGTTTGCTTAGTTTTTATTGAACAGTTGATAAATTACTGTATAATTCAGTTTTTAAAACTGTAATAATGGGAAAACCCT
>SJYT01037354.1:68449-100193 GCA_006410635.1 Cephalophus harveyi
ATGACAAGGGCGGGGGGGGGGGGGGAAACACACCCAATAACCACTGACTTTATCTCCTTTGAAAACAGTTGATGGTACAGGTTCCTTATCCCAGAATCACACTTTTGAAATGCTAAATTGTACTGTCTTAATTAAGTAGACAGATTTGTGGTCGAATGCATTAAAGTTATTTTTAATATTTCTGTGCCTTTAAAATGGCACAGAAAACTGAATGTAAAAGTCCAAATACGTTATCAGGAAACATTCATTAAGCTGATCCAGTGCAATATCCACTAAAATGTCTCAGTGACCTTGTACCTAGGTATACAACCAAAGCTGCTTACCCCAAGTAAGTACACAATATTGTGCAGTTAAATCTGAGGCTGAAAGCAATAAAAGTTGGAAAATTCCTGCACTGAGGATTAACTGAAATTGATTTTTAATGTTACATTTAGTTACCAACAAGATACAGTCATGTGAAGTTTTTTTTCTAATGGAGAGTTGATTTTATTTTTTTCCCCATTTTTAAATGTAAATATATTTTAAAAATGTTAACAGTGCTGTGTTGGTTTCTGCCGTATGATGACGCATATCAGCCATAATTGTACATACCTCTCCTTCCCTAGCTTCCCTTCCTTCCCCTCATCTTATCTCTACAGGTCATCACAGAGCGCCAGACTGGGCTCTGTGTGCTATACAGCACGTTCTCATCAGCCATCCATCTTACAGCTAATAGTGTATACATGTTGATGTTACTTTCTCTTTTTGTCTCACGCTGTCCCTTCCCCACTGTGTCCACAAGTCCAGAATCATGTGAACTTTTATAAACTACTTATTTAAACAGTTTCCTTCCTGTTTGTTTTATTTTAATGGAATGGTCTCAGTATAATGTCTCCTGACTTGTTCAGGATTCATATTTATCAATGATTGGACATCCAAGAGAGAATACAATGTTCATTTTGTTATTGGTCTTTTTTTTTTTTTTAACCACTCAGTGTAGAAAACTCCAAGTTCTGTGACAGTTCAGTTCAGTTTAGTCGCTCAGTCGTGTCTGACTCTCTGCGACCCCGTGGACTGCTGCACGCCAGGCTTCCCTGCCCATCACCAACTCCTGGAGTTTACCCAAACTCATGCCTATTGAGTCAGTGATGCCATCCAACCATCTCATCCACTATCGTCCCCTTCTTCTCCCACCTTCAATGTTTCCCAGCATCAGGGTCTTTTCAAAGGAGTCAGTTCTTCTCATTAGATGGCCATAGTATAGGAGTTTCAGCTTCAGCCTCGGTCCTTCCAATGAATATTCAGGGCTGATCTCCTTCAGAATGGACTGGTTGGATCTCCTTGCAGTCCAAGGGACTCTCAAGAGTCTTCTCCAACACCACAGTTCAAAAGCATCAATTCTTTGGCTCTCACCTTGTTTTATAGTCCAACTCTCACATCCATACATGACTACTGGAAAAACCATAGCTTTGACTAGATGGATTTTTGTTGGCAAAGAAATGTCTCTGCTCTTTAATAAGCTGTCTAGGTTGGTCATAACTTTTCTTTCAAGGAGTAAGCATCTTTTAATTTCATGGCTGCACTCACCATCTGCAGTGATTTTGAAGCCTAAGAAAATAAAGTCTGTCACTTTTTCCATTGTTTCCCCATCTATTTCCCATGAAGTGATGGGACCGGATGCCATGACCTTAGTTTTCTGAATGTTGAGTTTTAAGCCAACTTTTTCACTCTCCTCTTTCACTTTCATCAAGAGGCTCTTTAGTTCTTCATTTTCTGCCATAAGGGTGGTGTCATCTGCATATCTGAGGTTATTGATATTTCTCCTGGCAAGCTTGATTCCAGCTTGTGTTTCTTCCAGCCCAGCGTTTCTCATGATGTACTTTACATATAAGTTAAATAAGCAGGGTGACAATACACAGCCTTGACGTACTCCTTTCCCGATTTGGAACCAGTCTGTTCTTCCATGTCCAGTTCTAACTGTTTGTTAACCTGCATACAGATTTCTCAAGAGGCAGGTCAGGTGGTCTGGTATTCATTCCTATCTCTTGAAGAATTTTCCACAGTTTATTGTGATCCACACAGTCAAAGGCTTTGGTGTAGTCAGTGAAGCAGATGTTTTTCTGAAACTCTCTTGCTTTTTCAATGATCCAATGGATGTTGGCAGTTTGATCTCTGGTTCTTCTGCCTTTTCTAAATCCAGCTTGGACATCTGGAACTTCTAGGTTCACATACTGTTGAAGCCTGTCTTGGGGAATTTTGAGCACACTTTACTAGCGTGTGAAATGAGCGCAGTTGTGTGGTAGTTTGAGCCTTCTTTGTCATTGCCTTTCTTGGGGGCTGGATGGGGGCCAGTCCTGTGGCCACTGCTGAGTTTTCCAAATTTGCTGGCATATCTAGTGCAGCACTTTCACAGCATCATCTTTTAGATTTGAAATAGCTCAACTGGAATTCCATCACCTCCACGAGCTTTGTTCATAGTGACGCTTCCTAAGGCCCACTTGACCATCCATGTTGCTGCAAATGGCATTACTTCATTCTTTATAATGGCTGAGTAATACTCCATTGTCTATGTGGCACATTTTCTTTATCCATTTCTCTGTTGATGGATGTTTAGGATGCTACCATGTCTTGGCTATTGTAAACAGTGCTGTAATGAACATTGGGGTGCATATATCCTTTCAGATCATGTTTTTGTTTATACAGTTTTTATTTTTCATTTTTTAATAGTTTTTATTACTTTAATCAGATGTTAGTCTCAGTGAAATGAGTTATTGTTTCGCACAATTCAGCGTGAAACTTGTAATGACTTCTTTAAGAAAAGCATTTGTGTAGGGACTTCCTTGGCAGTCCAGTGGTTAAGACTTTGCTTTCCAGTGAAAGAGGTATGGTGCAATCACTGGTCAGGAAACTACGATCCTACATGCTGTGCAGTGTGGCCACAAAAAAGGAGCATTTGTTTGTTTTCCCTATCTTCATTTGTAATCTTGGTTATTTTGTAATAGTTGGGACAAGAAGCAGAATTAGAATGCTTGTATGGATTTGCATGCACAAGCATTTGAGAACCAAGTCTGGGTATTCCAGTTTGTTTACAAACTAATCAGTACATTGGCTAAAGGAATAATATATTTCATACAAAATAGTATCTTTGAGCGAAAGGTATTTTGGAGTTATCTACATTAAACTTGTTGTCCAGGTTGAGAAAACAGATGGAGAGAAGTTGCATGCCTTGCCTGATTCTGGAGAAAGCTTGAAGCTGCTTGCTTTTGTGGATTCAGGAGTCTTTGTATTTGCCAAAAATAGAGGTGGGGACCAGACACCACAAAGTGCGAAATCTGTTCTGTGAACTTAGGAGTGATATTCATTGAATCAGAACAATATGTTGTACCTGATGCAAGGTACAATAAAAAGTAGGCACTTGGTAAAATTGTGCCGATTCCTTGAAATGTTGAAGGTTAGTGTGTATGAGAAAGACGAGGAATTCAGTGTTTCAGGTGGAGTTTTTTTTTCCTAAGCAGTTTGGTTCTATTGTTGGTATGTATTTAATAATCATACACAAATTTCTTGTTGTCATTCTACCTCAGTTTCTGTCTTGCCTACAGCCTCCTTCCCCCTACTCCATTTCCTCTATCTCTCCCTCATGCTCCACCTCAGATATGAGATAAATACGTTTTGGGGATGACCCTGACTACTAGTTTAAATTTGTTATTTCTGTTAGTGTAGCTCAAATGTGAATAATGCAATGAGTAGAAATTACAGTAATTATTTTTATGAAAGGTAAAGCTCTTCTTTTTTTGTATTTGGATATTTATATGGTTCCTTGAATTACAGTCTCCTGTGTGAAGCTTGGAAAGAATAGTTTCAGTGATTTGACTGATGGTTCTTTCTATCTGGGCCACTCAGTTTTAGCCTCATATATCAAGTTTTCTGCTGTTGCAATCAAAGAGAGCTATTATATCATTGTAGGCATCTTTTGGCAACTCGTGTTGAAGGAGGATCAGGAGGTCGAGGTGCTTTGCTCTGCCTTTGTGTTAATCTGCTTGGGTTGCCAGGACAAAGTGCCATAGACTGGGTGGCTTAAACAGAAAGCAATTTTCGCACAGTTTTGCAAGTTAGAAGTCTAAGATTAAGATGTGAGCAGGGGGTTAGTTTCTCCTGAGACCTCTCTTTTTGACTTGTAGATGGCTATTGTCTTCCCTTGTTTTCACATGGCTCTCCTTCTGTGCATGTCTGTGTCATAATCTCTTCTGATTAGGGTACTAGTCATAAGGATCAGAGCTTTATCTCCAAATACAGTCATATTCTGAGGTGTTGGAGGTTAGGACTTAACATGGGAATTTGTGAAGGCACACACCTCAGCTTGTAGCAGCCACTAAATGGCTTTGTTTTTGACTTTGGACAAGTTATAGTGGTTTGCACGAAGTGATGCTGACATGTGTTAAGACATTTATGAAGATTGATTATTGTCAGGAGGTTTGTTTATGTTTTATTTT
This sequence comes from Cephalophus harveyi, assembly GCA_006410635.1. Lineage (NCBI taxonomy): Eukaryota > Metazoa > Chordata > Mammalia > Artiodactyla > Bovidae > Cephalophus > Cephalophus harveyi. Next base: position 72,919 of record SJYT01037354.1, read on the forward strand.
AGGGCTGGATTTTGATTTGGAATATACTTTTTTTTTCCCTCTCTTTCTTCATGCTGGACCTTTCTAGAACACAAGTGGTACTTGACCATTCACGGAAAAGTGAAAGGCCTTTTTTTTCTGAACCAGTTTTATCAACAGATCAGTAAATGGAATATATTTTCTCCCACCCTCTGTAAAGTCTTTTTGAAAGCTTTATATCTGTTTGTCCATGGATTCGCAAAGAATTGGACACGACTGAGTGACTGAGCTGAACTGTGTTTAGTTTAGTCTTGTTTTTGACATACCTCGTGGCATGTGGGGTCTTAGTTCCCCAGCAAAGTATGGAACCTGGGCCCCCTGAATTGAAAGCATGGATCTTAACCACTGGACTGCCAGGAAGTACCTGTGATGTCTTAAATGAAAGAGTAATATTTTTTTTCTAGTTTTAACAAGTGCATTATTTAAAAGTGTTAGTAACAACATATTGATTGGTTTGCATTTGACTTCAGCATTGACTTCAAAATTTTCTCATATTTGTACAGTAGATCCTAGGTTTGGCTCTTGATTAGTGCTTTATATCCATGTACCCATCACCCGCTTTAATACCGTCAGCTTTCTGTAAACGCTTCATCTGTGGTAGTGATGGTTTAGTCACTAAGTCATATCTGACGCCGGTGACTCCATGGTCTATAGCCTGCCAGTGTTTCCTTTACTCCACATGAAATTTTTTTCCAGTGGACTAAACCCCTATTTTTTAAGTGAAGTAAAAGTCATATAACATAAAATTCACTGTCCTAACCATTTTAGTGTCCAATTCAGTGCTACTCAGTGTATTCTCAGTGTTGTGCAACTGCCACCTTGACCTGGTTCCAGATATTTCCATCATCATCATCATCAAAGGAAGCTCCATTCCCATCCTTCCATTTGCCCGCCAACCACTAATGTGCTTTTGTCACTGTGTGTTAACCTTTTCTGGATTTGAGTATACATGAAGGCATATATTGCCGGGAGAAATTCAATAACCTCAGATATGCAGATGACACCACCCTTATGGCAGAAAGTGAAGAGGAACTCAAAAGCCTCTTGATGAAAGTGACAGTGGAGAGTGAAAAAGTTGGCTTAAAGCTCAACATTCAGAAAACGAAGATCATGGCATCCAGTCCCATCACTTCGTGGGAATTAGATGGGGAAGCAGTGTCAGACTTTATTTTTGGGGGCTCCAAAGTCACTGCAGATGGTGACTGCAGCCATGAAATTAAAAGACGCTTACTCCTTGGAAGGAAAGTTGTGACCAACCTAGATAGTATATTCAAAAGCAGAGACATGACTTTTCCAACAAAGATCTGTCTAGTCAAGGCTATGGTTTTTCCTGTGGTCATGTCTGGATGTGAGAGTTGGACTGTGAAGAAGGCTGAACGTCGAAGAATTGATGCTTTTGAACTGTGGTGTTGGAGAAGACTCTTGAGAGTCCCTTGGACTGCAAGGAGATCCAATCAGTCCATTCTGAAGGAGATCAACCCTGGGATTTCTTGGGAAGGAATGATGCTAAAGCTGAGACTCCAGTACTTTGACCACCTCATGCGAAGAGTTGATTCATTGGAAAAGACTCTGATGCTGGGAGGGCTTGGGGGCAGGAGGAGAAGGGGACAACCGAGGATGAGATGGCTGGATGGCATCACTGACTTGATGGATGTTGAGTCTGAGTGAACTCCGGGAGTTGGTGATGGACAGGGAAGCCTGGCATGCTGCGATTCATGGGGTCGCAAAGAGTCGGACACGACTGAGCGACTGAACTAAACTGAACTGAAGGCATATATTATGTGACCTTTTATCTTTGGCTTCTTTTGTTTATGTAGTGGTTTTGAGAGCCATCCATGTTGTAGCATATGTCAGCACTTCATTCCTTGTTTTTTTGGCTGAATAATTAAGCCTCTTTTCATATGTGTAAAAATCTTTATTCTCATTTGATAGAAATAATAGAAACTAGAATATTAGGATAATTTTATTTTAATAAAATTAGAAATTTGATGATTATAAAGTGAAAAAATAATAATTTAAAAATATACTTACCAAAGCTGCATTCTTTTAGAATTTTTGACAGAGGCATCAAAATTAAAGCCTTCAGTTGAAGTCTGGATGCTGAAACTTAATTGGATTCATGGGATAGCTGAATAAACAGATTCCCTCACCAGCTTTATTGAGGCAGTTGCATTCTGTTTAATTCATACATGCACAGCTTGAAAAGAGAGATAGAATGGTACTCATTGCACTGTTGTTTTCAGTTGCTAAGTTGTGTCGACTCTTTGTGACCCCATGGGTTAATAGTGCACCAGGTTCCTCTGTCCTTGGGATTTCTCAGATAAGAATACTGGACTGGGTTGCCATTTCCTTCTTCAGGGGATCTTCCCAATTCAGGGAATCCAACCCGCATCTCTTGCATTTAGAGGCGAATTCTTTACCATTGAGCCACCAGGGAAGCCCTGTCTCAGCTCATTACAAATTAACATTTGTTAGGGTCTTCTGGAATTGTTCCAGAGTAGTGGAAATAATACTACATTTATGTTGTATTATTTTGCTATGAACAAAGCTAGTGGAGATGATGGAATTCCAGCTGAGCTGTTTAATTAAAATCCTCAAAAATTTGCTGTTAAAGTGCTGCACTCAATATGCCAGCAAATTTGGAAAACTCAGCAGTGGCCACAGAACTGGAAAAGATCAGTTCGTGTTTCAGTCCCAAAGAAGGACAGTGCCAAAGAATGTTCAGACAACCATACGGTTGCACTCATTTCACATGCTAGCAAGGTAATGCTCAAAATCCTTCAAGCTAGGCCTTAGCATTACGTGAACCAAGAACCTCAAGGTGTGCAAACTGGGTTTAGAAAAGTCACAGGAGCCAGAGTTCAAATTGCCTACATTTGTTGGATCATAGAGTTCAGTTCAGTTCAGTTCAGTCGCTTAGTCGTGTCCGACTCTTTGCGACCCCATGAATCGCAGCACGCCAGGCCTCCCTGTTCATTACCATCTCTCGGAGTTCACTCAGACTCACGTGCATCATAGAGAGAGCAAGGGAATTCCAGAAAAATATTGACTTCTGCTTCATTAACTACACTAAAGCTTTGACTTTGTGTAACACAACAATCTGTGGAAAATTCTCAAAGAAATTGGAATACCAGACCACCATACCTATCTCCTGAGAAATCTATATGCCAGTCAGGAAGCAACAGTTAAAACTGGACATGGAACAATGAACTGGTTCAAAACTGGAAAAGGAGTATGTGAAGGCTGTGTATGTCACCCTGTTTATTTAATTTCTCTAAAGAGTACATCATGCAAAATGCCAGGCTGGATGACTTACAAGCTGGAATCAAGATTGCCGAGAGAAGTACCAAGAGCCTCATATTTAGAGTGGTATTATCTGCATATCTGAGGCTGTTGCTGTTTCTCCCGGCAAATCTAATGGCATAAAAGTGAAGAGGAACTGAAGAGCCTCTTGATGAGGGTGAAAGAGGAAAGAGAGAATGCTGGTTTAAAACTCAGCATTCAAAAAACTAAGATCATGGCATCCGGTCCCATCACTTCATGGCAGGTAGAAGGGGAAAAAGTGGAAGCAGTGAGAAATTTTATTTTCTTGGGCTTGAAAAATCACTGTGAACGATGACTGCATCAATTAAATTAAAAGACGTTTGCTCCTTAGAAGGAAAGCTATGACAAACCTAGACAGCAAATTAAAAAGCAAAGAAATCACTTTGCTGACAAAAGTGTATATAGTCAAAGCTGTGGTTTTTCCAGTAGTCATGTATGGATGTGAGAGTTGGACCATAAAGAAGGCTGAATTCTGAAGAACTGATGCTTTTGAACTGTAGTGCTGGAGAAGACTCTTGAGAGTCCTTTAGACTGACTGCAAGAAGATCTAACCAGTCAACCCTAAAATAAATCAACCCTGATATTCTTTGGAGAGACTGATGCTGAAGCTCCAAAACTTCAAGAGCCACCTCACTGGAAATGACCCTGATGCTCAGACTCACGTCCATCATAGAGAGAGCAAGGGAATTCCAGAAAAATATTGACTTCTGCTTCATTAACTACACTAAAGCTTTGACTTTGTGTAACACAACAATCTGTGGAAAATTCTCAAAGAAATTGGAATACCAGACCACCATACCTATCTCCTGAGAAATCTATATGCCAGTCAGGAAGCAACAGTTAAAACTGGACATGGAACAATGAACTGGTTCAAAACTGGAAAAGGAGTATGTGAAGGCTGTGTATGTCACCCTGTTTATTTAATTTCTCTAAAGAGTACATCATGCAAAATGCCAGGCTGGATGACTTACAAGCTGGAATCAAGATTGCCGAGAGAAGTACCAAGAGCCTCATATTTAGAGTGGTATTATCTGCATATCTGAGGCTGTTGCTGTTTCTCCCGGCAAATCTAATGGCATAAAAGTGAAGAGGAACTGAAGAGCCTCTTGATGAGGGTGAAAGAGGAAAGAGAGAATGCTGGTTTAAAACTCAGCATTCAAAAAACTAAGATCATGGCATCCGGTCCCATCACTTCATGGCAGGTAGAAGGGGAAAAAGTGGAAGCAGTGAGAAATTTTATTTTCTTGGGCTTGAAAAATCACTGTGAACGATGACTGCATCAATTAAATTAAAAGACGTTTGCTCCTTAGAAGGAAAGCTATGACAAACCTAGACAGCAAATTAAAAAGCAAAGAAATCACTTTGCTGACAAAAGTGTATATAGTCAAAGCTGTGGTTTTTCCAGTAGTCATGTATGGATGTGAGAGTTGGACCATAAAGAAGGCTGAATTCTGAAGAACTGATGCTTTTGAACTGTAGTGCTGGAGAAGACTCTTGAGAGTCCTTTAGACTGACTGCAAGAAGATCTAACCAGTCAACCCTAAAATAAATCAACCCTGATATTCTTTGGAGAGACTGATGCTGAAGCTCCAAAACTTCAAGAGCCACCTCACTGGAAATGACCCTGATGCTGGGAAAGATTGAGGGCCGGAAGAGAAAGGGCAACAGAGGATAATATGGTTGGATGGCATCACCGACTCAATGGACGAGTTTGAGCAAACTCTGGAATGTAGTGAAGGATAGGGAAGCCTCATATGCTGCAATGCGTGGAGTTGAAAAGAGCTGGACATGACTTAGCAACTGAACAACAACAACCAGAGCAACATGTTTTATTTCTCAAATTAAAAAAAATTCATTTAATTTCAAAAGTTTGTCTGTCTGTGCTGGGTTTTCGTTTTGAACGTGGGCATATCTCGTTCCTGCACATGTGTTTGGTTGCCCCAAGGCATGTGGGATCTTAGTTCCCCGACCAGGGAGTAAACCCAAGTCCCTTGCATTACCGGACCTCCAGGGAAGTTCCTATTTATTTTTGCTATTGTGAGAGTCAGTATTTAATCTCCCCACTCCCACTTTTCTTCCTCCATTTCCTTTCTGTTACCATTATCAGATGGTTTCAGGAGACACAAGGATGTATTAAGTAGTACTTACTGATTTTCATCCAGAGGAAATCACAAATTTATTTTCAGGTCCTTAATTTAGTGTCTTGAATTAAGAAAGGCAAATGTAAGAATATAGAAAAATAGTCATTGCTCTTTTTGTAATAAAAATGCAGAAATGCTAATACCCTTTATGTATTTTTCATGATCTGATTTTTAAAATCAGATGTGATTGATTTTGTGCTTGAAATGTGTTTTTAATTCATGCACATTTGAATTATTGGAATGTTAATTTAATTGGAGAGCTCTAAAGTTGAAAAACTAAGCCCCTAACATTTTTTTCTTCAGATGTTAGGCTAATATTACCTGTATGGAAATGTAGATGTACATACTGAGAAATAACGTTTCTATGGTTGTTATTATTTTGACCCTGAAATTAGATAGACATACTTTTAGTATTCATATAAAATAAGATAGTTTATTCTACTTTTTATACTCGTCCTAAGAAATTTAAGAGGATAGAAATGAAGCTTGTTTTTTTTCTAATGACTGTTGTATAAAATGAGGGTCTTACAATAAACGTAAAATGATCTGTTTTATTATCAAACGTGATGGAAACTTTGTTTTAAAAATGTGAACAGTTCTCAATGATTTTACCTTCCTCCCCCCTGCAGTTTAGCCACCCTACACATACAAAATACACTTGCCCCAAGCTCTTAAAAACAGATGTTTCCTTCCACCAGGCTAAATTTTACAACAAATATGTATTAAATTATTTATTCATTCTTTTTTGGGGATGCTGTGCTGGATCTTCATTGCTCTGCAGGCACTGTCTCTAGTTGGGGCGAGCAGGGGCTAGTCTAGTTGCCGTGCTCAGGCTTCTCATTGCAGTGGCTTCTCATTGCAGAACACGGGCTCTCGGGTGTGTGGGTTTCAGTAATTGCAGCACATGGACTCAGTAGTTGCAGTTCTTGGACTCTGGAGTGTGGACTCAGTAGCTGTGGCTCACGGGCTTAGTTGTCCCGTGGTATATGACATCTTCGTGGACCAGGGATTGAACCAGTGTGCCCTGCATTGCAAGTGGATTCTTAACCACTGGGCCACCAGGGAAACCCCTTCAACAAATACTTATTAGCACTTAATCTGTGAATTGACCTTTTTTCAAATTGTAACTGGTTTCTGCCATTAAGTCAAATAGTTCATTTTGTAAATAGGTTGACTAAAAGTTAGAAATGGTGCATATTAGAAAAAAGTACAGGAATGTAAAAAAAAATGTTCATTTAAAAATGTTTTCTGGTAGTGTTATAGTGCTGACATATTTGTAGTGAAAGTACTTTTTCCTTCCCCAGGTGTCATAGAACGAAAACATCGCCATGGCTACAGAAATTGGTTCTCCTCCACGGTTTTTCCATATGCCAAGATTCCAACACCAGGCACCTCGACAACTGTTTTATAAGCGACCAGATTTTGCACAGCAGCAAGCAATGCAGCAGCTTACCTTTGATGGAAAACGAATGAGAAAAGCAGTAAACCGAAAAACCATAGACTATAATCCATCTGTAATTAAGTATTTGGAGGTAAGTTCAGTTAATGTGCTTTAGATGACCAAACTTCGGTTTTTTAAAAAGAAGAAAAGTTTTAAAATGTAGGGTAATAAGTATACCTGTGTTTTTTGCATTAGGAGGATGAAATAACATTTCAAATGAGGCCAGTAACCTCAATTAAATAGAGTACTGGGTGGGTTTTTTTTCCCTCTGAATGCACGAATAATCTCAAAAAATTTTAAAGACTCTAGTTTAAAAATACACTTTGTTCTAAAGGTTCACAACATATATCAGAAGAGAGTACTTTTGTTCCAATTGTAAAGCACTCATTAAACTTGTAGTGTATGTTAAATGTTGAGATTACCAACATAAGGATATTTGTACGAGAACATGTGTTCAGAATAGTGATGTGTATGTCCAGTACGCTGGACTCTCCAAGGCCCTCACGGAAAGGGCCTCTGTTTACTTAGAGGGTTGTGCATGTGCTACAGTCTTCTCGGGTGAAACTTTAATACTGCACGTGAAGGCAGAGTAGGGGTCTACCTAAGCCTGGGTCAGCTTGACAGATCTGCCCTGTGAGTTCTTTATTTATTTATCTTAACCTTTTTTAAGTCTCTGATTTGCTTTTTATTACCATTTCCACTTTAATTGGGTTTTGGTCTGTTTTGCTTCCTGTGAAGAAAATTTGTCTACTTTTCATTACCTGAGACAAATTGCTAAAAGACCTATATGCGTAATTAGTGTGTTACAGGGACTTAGCAGAAAAATATTCATTCAGAGGTAGAGGTAGACTTAAGCTTTTTCAGATGTTTCAGTTGAAAAACTAGACTAAGAGAGTTTGGGAGGAGTTAAGAAAACCAAGACCAGGATAAGAGGAATTGTTTTGTGCTGAGGAATTTGAAGGAATTGGGAATGTCTGTCTATGAGAATTTGTTGGGGTCAACAGAATCTTGGATGATTAGTTGGGCATAATATGAGCAAAGAGAGGAAATTCTAAGCAATGTCAGTAGGAAAAGGGGGAAATCTCTTAAGATAAACACTATTATCTATGTTTTAGAACATGGTAAAAAAAGTTTTATTCTTCTTTTTCCCCATTTGGTGACAGCTTACATTTTGTAAATATTTACTTAAGTTTCAAGTTGAGTATAATTAGACTATATATTGATTGATTGATTGATTGATTTTTAACAGAATAGAATATGGCAAAGAGACCAGAGAGATATGCGAGCAATTCAGCCTGATGCAGGTTATTATAATGATGTAAGTATAAGATCTGTCATATTAGCTTAATAAAAACCTCTTTGCTTGGACCTAGGAACTATGAGATCTCTAATTTAAACATGGACTTTTCTTTTTACTTTTTTTTTTTAATAATTAAAGCATTCCTGAAAGGATAGTGTATCTGCATAAACCATGTTTTTTTTTTAACTTGCATTTAAATTTTTCTTTTAATCTGATAACGGATGAACTTTTGATTTGGGGCTTAAAGCAATGTCCAGCAAAAGGTTGCACTGCCTAAGAGTCTTTATAACAGAGAAGTTCATTTTAAACCTTGCTTGTTATGAATATGTTTAAGTGTGTTGACTTCGAGAAGTAATTTGGGAAATCTGGCACTTGATTTTATTGTTTATTTAGTAATAAATAATAGGCATTTAACTTTCCTGTACTTTCATTTTCTTCATTTGATTACTATAGACTAATATATTACAATACTATCCTGTATGGTCCTGAATTTGTTTTTAAATGTTGAAATAATTACCGTACCATGTCAGAAGCTCTTTACATATAATTTTCTTTTTTTGTAGCTGGTTCCACCTATTGGGATGTTGAATAATCCTATGAATGCAGTAACAACAAAGTTTGTTCGAACATCAACAAATAAAGTAAAGTGTCCAGTATTTGTTGTCAGGGTAAGTATTCTGTTTGATACTTTTTGGAAAAGTTAATTTTGAAAAATTAGCCTGCAAATATATTTAATAGGACAAAGAAAATGAAGCATTGTTTAAAATATATAACTGGGATAAAAATCAGTGTATTGCTTCTATTTTTATTTTGGAATGTCCAGTTTATCTATTATATCCACATTTGGTAAGGTAGTACTTTTGGATTGCTTTTATGTTGCAATTTCTGTAGAATTCTCTCTGAGCTAGCCATGGATATATATTGCAGCAGGTGTCTGACTTGCTCTTGAATAGAAATGTTTTGTTGCAATTTAGAGAACAGCATCTCAAGGTGAATCAAAACTCTTAGGGTTACTAGGAAGGGAAACACCCAAGAAGAGCTGAAGTCCAATGGTGGACCATAGTTGTCATCAATGAAGGTACATTGTGGGTACTCAATACATTTTTGCTAAAATTTTTAAAATATAATATTAAAATAAACAGTACATTGACATGGTTCAGATTATTAAAATTTGAAGGGTTTATAATAAAGAAGTCTTCCTATCTCTATGTCCCAGGCATCCAGCTAATATTCCTATAGATAATAGTATAATCTTTTTGTGTATGTGTTTTGCTAGTAAGAAAGTATTTGTTGGTTAGCAGTATATCAAGTCCAGAAATGTAAGATAGTTAATATTCAAAGTTGAGCGAATAGAATTGAAAAAATAGTGGGACAGAGGAAAGACATTTGTGGCAAATGAGCAAAATAAGCAGGTCTTCTTATTAGGTGTGATAGACAGCCCAGCGAACTGAGAGGGCTGGAAAAGATGCTGGCTTCAGCTCCATACAAATGTGACAGTCAGTCAGGCCTCCTCTTTGTTTCAGAGGCCTATTACAGTAGAAAACATTAGAAAAGGAACATTATTTGAATGGCTTTTGTGTTAGTAGAGCCAACCAATTTGTAGTGTAATTTTGTATGGCAGAGGATTTGGTAAAAGGAATATGATATGCAGCTAATTTTAATTTGTTGTTAGCATAACAGAGAAAACCTTTTTGAGGTGAATAGAATCTGAGCATTCCATGTATCTCGTTAGATGGGTAAATTGCTCATTTGGGAATCAAGCTATAAGGTCTTAGGAAATTTTCACATAGTGGAGACAAGTCCAAATTATAGGTGTTAAAGACATAAAGACTGTGGGCCCTGTGTCTACAGTGTGGTAGCCTGTAGTCTTTACCAAGTTGGGATCCATAGCAGATAACAGAAACTAGGAAAGTAGAAGGGTTTTTTAAAATGATCATCAAAATCGTGATCTTCAGGTAATCAGTAAAAGGCTGGCTTGTCATGTGTATCCGTGTAATTTACCAAATAAACTTGATTTCGTATGTCTCATCCTATAAGCACCCTTGTATTTTTCAGCCCTGTGTCACGCTTTTTACAGGGGAATGTAGGATTGTTGTATTGATATTTCTTGTGTTTACATCTATGGAAAGTGTGTGTAATCTGTCACAGAAACTTGAAAATAAAAGAAAAAGTACGTTGCGTTTTGAGTTGATAAGGATATGCCACAGATTCCTTCAGAATGCAGATTGTGACTTGAAATACTGGGGTACTGTTAGTCATGCCTCTGTTGTATTGCTTTTTTTTTTGTTTGATACTAGATTAGCATGAGACTTGTAACTGCTTGATACTGTGAATGAAGAAGAACTTTATATGTATTATATATACATTTAGTTTCCAGGAAAAATTTGATAGCCTTGATTTCCTTAAATTGATATTTATTGTTATACTGTTTTGTTATTTTCATAAAACACTGGTAACTTGTCTGCCTGAATGGTCCACTAGCAGCTGTAATAAACCCAATCTTTCACTCATTCACTCTCTTGAGTTTTTCTGGTGACTGACGATCTTATTAATAAATAATACGTTGATCTTCCATGTATTCTAGAAAAAGTAGATCTTCAGATATTCTGTTTTGAAATGCTCTTTAGGGTGCCTAGGTGTGTTTAACTTAACAGGTAATTGTGATGCACTTACTCTTTTTAATTTACTTAATGAGCTAAGTGCTACACCTTTTGTTGGACTGTGTTAATTTCTTTTCCGGCTAAGTATTTGCTTATAAATCTGAGCCATATTCTGAAGTGAAAGTATTGTCCACTTAATGTCAATTGTTGGATATTTTATAAAGACTTTCTGAGTGTTTTAAAAGTTAATTAAGGTTGTGGATTTGTGACCTTGTATAATGTCTTTTTCTTTCCCAGTGGACTCCAGAAGGAAGAAGGTTGGTCACTGGAGCTTCTAGTGGGGAGTTCACCTTGTGGAATGGACTCACTTTCAATTTTGAAACAATATTACAGGTAACAGTAATCATGAGATGGTAGCATCATTTTTTGTTATTGGCCCTTTAAAGCTTAGAATTGGACAGATCATTGCCTTCCATCGTATAGTCTTTGATATGATGTTTATAAATGTTTTGTGTTTTCACAGGCTCATGATAGCCCAGTGAGAGCCATGACTTGGTCACATAATGACATGTGGATGTTGACAGCAGACCACGGAGGATATGTGAAATATTGGCAGTCGAACATGAACAACGTCAAGATGTTCCAGGCACATAAGGAGGCGATTAGAGAGGCCAGGTTTATACACAATATACCATTTTCTGTAGTCCCTATTGTCATGGTTAAATTATTCTCTAAGTGTATTCTGGGTGCAGAGATGCATGGGTTCTGTCAGATTCTGGGAAACTTTTTGCACCCTATAAACACAATATTTTTCTTTGTTTTCACACATTCACCATTTTGCTGGCACTTTTCTGAAGTAGTGTTGTCCCGATATGAGCCTTTGCAATATGTTAGAGATGTATTGTCTGCCGCATTTTGCACTGGTTTTCTCTTTTCATTTATGGTTAATAATGTGTATACGTTATTCATTTTTATTACCTACTATGTAAGACAAGAATATTTCATTCCAAATAAAGAATTCAGTCTTTAATTATACAACTGAATAAAATCTAAAGCCTACAGAAAACACCTTCAGAGTTCTCACAAAATACAAGAAAAAAAAAAAAGCTTAAGTGAAGACCTGGTTGGCTTGGTTATGCCACGACTTCAAAAGGAAAGTATAGTAGGGCTAAAAACTCTTCAAGTAACTCTGGATGTGGCAAACATTAATGGATTAATGAGCGGGTTTCTTTCAAGCTTTGGAGCTGTAAGCAGACCATTGTCAAGAAGACTGTAGGACTTTCCTTCTGATTCACTGTTGATGACATCAGTAATGCAAATGTATGATAAGTGGGAGTTTAAAATATTTTCATTAAGTTGTATATTTTTACATATCAGTGAGATATGTATAGTAGAAGTGGAAAAGAAAAAGTTTCAAAAACAAGCTTGAAGAAATGCTGCAGCTTCAGAAGAAAGCTAAGCAGCAGTCTTTATGGTGTGCCACCCACACGAGGGAGGAGGTTGACATCTTTATAGAAACATCGTCCACTGTAGTCACTTGTTTCTACTTTTAGAATCTTAACAAAGACTTACTGGATAAACACACATCTGCAAAGACTGTGCCTTATTCTCCTGACTATACATTGAGTTTTCAAAAGTGGTCCTTTCTTAAGCATAAGGTTTAGAAGTTCAAGGGAGTTCTTAGAGTTAAATGAGAAACTTGATGGTCTTTTACAGGGAGGAAGAAATGGATCCCTCCTTTGCAGCATATTCTTTGGCTTTAAACAATTGGAATATCCCTATGTTAGTTTTCTTCAAAAAGCGTAACATTTATGGGATAACTTGCGTGAAAGAAGGTGTGAACATTTTCCACAAACCTTTTACCTAAGTGAGAAACATCAAATGAAGGAATGTTTTAACAACTAGTCTTAAAACAATGTGCCTGAAGCCTTTCAGTTTATCATTATATGAAGTTCAAAGCAGAAGCTGATGCTAGTTTTTTTTTGAGCAGTATTCCTATGTGATTTTAAACGACTTTACAGGAATATTGCAAAGAGAATTTGTTTAGTTATATACTTAATCAGCTCTGTTTTTTGTGGATACCATAGGAAATACTGTACTGTGGGGAGTCTGGATAGCATTAGTACTAATAATACCCTCATTAAATTCTCTGAATATTGATGATTGAAAACTAAGAAGCAACTGCTGTGAATTATTCTTTTGCTGAGATAGGTTGTTAGCTAACAGCACTCTCTTTAAGGCCCTTCACTGTTGGATGCTTCCCTCTCCTGTTGATTGCACAGCGCAGTGTTTTATTTTTCCCTTTCTGAGACGCGCAGATAACCTGTGAAATGCTGACTTCTTTCCCCTGCTGTGTGTCTTCACGTAACAGTTTCTCACCCACGGATAATAAATTTGCTACATGCTCTGATGACGGCACTGTTAGAATCTGGGACTTTCTTCGTTGCCATGAGGAAAGAATTCTCCGAGGTACGTGTCCTAACAGTACTGATTGGAATATTTAAATAGGGAAGGCATTTGTGGTTTAAATCATCACAGTACCACAATACCAGCTTACATCTTCATTCAGTTGTTTCACATACACACCATCTCAACCAGGCTCTTCAAAGAAACCTGAACTCTTTCTGGTTCACAATCACTTTTTGTCTGTTTTTACTATTAATATTTTGAGCTATAAATTAAATACACACACATTTCCTGCCTTGTACCCAGGATGGCTTTCTCCAACATATTGACACTATAATTTTATTTATATAACTCACATTCTTCTGACATTCCTTTTTCAATAGGCATTAACCAAAGTCTCAGTGGGTACACTTCTCTATATTGGTATTTCTGAAAGGAGGTGGTTTTTCAGTATACCACATTTATACTACATGGCCCATTTATTACTACATATTGAAGGGATTTTTACTTACTTTTATTGATTTCTTAGTTATAAACTAACATCTGTGAATTACTGTATCCTAGAAAACCATATTTTCACTTGGATTAACTTAGTTTTCTAAGGTGGGGGTGTTGAAATAACTCACAGTAGTACATCAGCACTATTGATGTGAATTTAATAGTGTTAGAGTTAAGGAATTAGCTGTGTGTTTTATATATTCAATATAAATATTGACATAAAAAACATTTACATACATCTTGGTTTATTATTAACTAGGAAGTTAGTTTCCTCAGGTATTAACGAAGAGTACATTGTCTTCCATACTCTTGATTCCATTATGCCATAAAAGTATCATCTTCCTCTGACACATACATGCCTAGTGAGAGAATGGGTGCCACAGACATTGGGTGTCAAGAAATTACTATTCAGAGATTGCCTTTTTTTGTTCAAGAGTTGGTAGAGTGAGATATCTTGCTTGACTTGTTTCTCACACCTTTTCAGAGTTTTATTTACAGCTTATAGAGTTGATGCTTTCTAGACAAGAAGTTTAGTGTTCTTGATATTTAACCCATATTTCAAGCCAGTATATTTTTTTAATTACAGTTTGTAAACATTGCTGGCTTTGCACATTTTGTGGGTTTTATCCACAGTAATGTATCTTGATAGCTAGAATAAGGATACTGTACCTATCCTACTGAAGGGGTATACTCACGATGAGGTCATAATATTGACAACTTCAGAAACTAGATTGGAGCCTTTGAAATCATCTAATCTGCTTTCTTTTATGGATGAGCACCAAGACCCAGGAGATTAAGTGAAGTAGTCAAGGTAAACTAAGTTCAGAGCCAGGACTAGCTTCCTATCACTTGACACCTATCCTAATTCTACTATGAGAAGTCTTAGCTGTTAAACAATGATAGCTTTTTCTAGACTTTGAAAATCCTAAGAAATATAGAGGAAACCAAATAATTTTATGTATTGATGTAATTCTAAAGGATCAAAACCATTAATTTTACAATGGCCTAGACTATGATAACCATGAAGTCTGATATAATACCGCTGCTGCTGCGTCACTTCAGTCATGTCCGACTCTGTGTGACCCCATAGAGGGCAGCCCACCAGGCTCCCCCATCCCTGGGATTCCCCAGGCAAGAACACTGGAGTGGGTTGCCATTTCCTTCTCCAATAATACTACTATGCATCTTGTATTAAATGAAGAAGAAAAAGTAATATAAGATAGTGTTTTTAACCTCAAGTGCCAATGAAGTGTTACTCAGTTTTATTAATGAAACTGTTTCTAAACAGTGCTTAAGAACTTGATTCTTCTGAGATTTAGAGTGTAAGTTAGGTATTAATTAAGCAGTTAAATATTTTCAGATTTGAGTCCAGGTGAATTTGGATAAAATTACGTGAATGCTGAATCATTACCTGTTCTTCATATAGCTTAAAAACACACCAGTATCATGTCTATATTAATTGAGAGTTGAATTTTATATTTTCTGTGGGTATTCTTTTAAGTTTTTACTATGAATATTTAAAAATGAACAAAAGTGCAGTGAACCTCCATGTGCTTCTAGGATCTGTATTCTAGCTTACTCATTTTGTTGTCTTCCTGTAACCAGTGTTATATTTGCTTTATGGTCATGACTTTTTTCTTAGTACCTTAGTGCGTACATGAGAAATAGAAATACAGTCAACCAAGTTAATTATACCACCTAAGGAGTACTTCTGATAGTGGATCTGGTGTAGTGGATGAGTTGTTAGGTTCTAATTATCTGACAGAAAACTATCATTCCTCATTTTTCTAAATTTTCTGAATTTTAGACATGATTATAAAGTAACGAAACCAGTGTTGTCATAATCTTCCTATTCACTTGGTGGGTTGGGGATCAGGGGACTATGGAACTCAAGTTGTCTCAAGGGATGAGGTGAAATTCTTAAAAAAATGAAGTGAATTTAATTTAGTTCTATTCATAGAAAATTGAATCCCCAAGTTAAGCAAATAGGAGGTTTTAAAATGTCTCTTGCCCTTTATAAAGGTACAATAGGCTCTATGACGTCAGGCAGGTAAGCACACTTCATGGCATGTTAGTGTTGTGCATCAGACCATCACTTGGGATTAAGTTAAGAAAATCCAGCAACATTTTGATTGAAGGGGATATTTGTGAGCACATAGTCCAGCTATTTATCGAATACTTTCCCACATCATTCCCCCAAACCATTTTTCTACCCACAAACCATTTTTAGTGAGACAGTATTTCCTGCGTGCGTGGTTAGTCGCTCAGTCGTGTCCCACTGTTTGTGACCCTGTGGACTGTAGCTCACCAGGCTCCTTTGCCCTTGGGGTTTCACATGCAAGAATACTGGAGTGGGTAGCCACTTCCTCCTCCAGAGGATCTTCCTTACCTAGGTATTGAACCCAAGTGTCTTGCATTGGCAGGCAGATTTTTTACCACTGAGCCACCAGAGAAACCCATACAATATTCACTACCTCACATGAACCTCTCAAAAGAGGTTCAGTTTTATGTAGCTCTAATTTTCAGAAAGTTCTTTCTTTAAATCAGAAGCCTGCTTTCTTATAACTTGTCCTGCCTTCTGGAACACAAAAAATTAAATCTGAACTCTTCTACGTGACAGCCCTTCAAGTATCTGAAGACAGCTCTCATAGCTTCCTAATGTCTTATAGCTGTAAGCTTACAGGATCCCTGTGTGTGGCAGAGGCCATTATATGGTACTTTTGAGTACAGAATTTACAGTTGCTCTTTAGTGAGATTGTTCTTAGGCTTCTTGGTAAAAGAAGACATTACACAAGAGAAAATAATCAGTATTTTTAATATTTAAATGAGCATCGATCTGTTGTCACATTTGTTCCATAGATGGGAAAAGGAAACACTTGTGAAATTGAATATATTGCAGCATTGAGAAATACTATGTGTATACCCACCCATTTCCAAAGCATATGCAAATCAGCATAATTTACACACATTTATCTTTCTTTTCTAGTATGAATAACAGCACTCAATTTAGGGACTGGGATTAAAATAACCTTTAAGCACCAAAAATACATAAATCTAAATGAGCCTCTAGGTGTTTATGTGCTTGACTTCAAGTGAAATAGAGGCATTAAAATCCATTTATTAGCATATATTGTATTCATGCTATCATAGGTAGGACACATTTTAAAAAAATAAAGTATGATGTCTTCCTACCCTCTTGCTTCTTAAAGTTTATTTTCACAAACTTAAAATGTTGGGTATTGGGGGAAAGAGTCAATGAGAGTCTTAGAAGTGTGCTTTTATAAATATAAAGTTAGAAACAGATAATTTGTGACTAAAATGAAAATGAGAAAGATTGGAGATACAGAATCAATAAGAATACTGTAGTTAATTTTAATGAGAAGTGAAATTTTACTTTTTTGTGCTTAGTTGTATCTGACTCTTAGTGACCCCATGGACTGTAGTCTGCCAGCATAATATATACTATTAAAAAGAATCCAGTTTACTAGCTTTAGTATGAATTGTTTTACCTTCTTGATTTTAGCAACAGTAACTGACACATTACACTTACTCTAAGTAGTTCATTTAATCTTACCAATACCCCTATGAGATAAGTATAGTTTGTTCCATGTTTTAGAAAAAAGGGAACTTCCCCAAGGTCATATAACTTGTAAGAGGTGATGCTCAGATTTGAACCCCTCTTATCTCAACTCGAGTTCATACTCTGAAGCGTTATGTTAAACTGCCTCTTTTATGTTTTAAAAGTGTCATCAGCATGGATGTAATGTCTTCCTGAGCTGTGATGATCGAATTGTAGAATAAAGGTTTTTGCAGGGAAAGAAGAGAAGTATTGGGTAGAGAGAACTATAGATTCTCATTTTTATTTTGCCATTCTACTTTAAAGCTGTCCATATAGGATATAAGTTTTCAATCACAATGAGTAGTTCAAACTGCAAACGAGTTACAAGCTATATACTGGGTTAAATAAATAAACATGGACATAAGGAGTTATACCGGGGCTTACTCAGGAGGTAAGATCTGTTTTCAGTTTTAAAATACACCATTCATGGAGAGGAAATGAACCCCTGAGTACACACAGCATAAGAAAATAATACTGTTAGTATTTTTGATAAGTCTCTGTGTATCTCTGCCTGACTGCATGTGGCTGTGGTTCCTTAATGAGATAAGCCCCTCTGCAAAGATCTTTTGGTTTGCCAGTGTGTTTCTGAACTGTGTGAAGACATATTTACAAAGTCTTGAGTATTCAAAAAAGTCTCTGATGCTTTTTTATTGGTAATGTTTTATTTAAAATTGGCAAACCATGAAGTTTGCAATTAAGGGACTTTTATGTATTTGTACAAAACATTCCACAGAATCCTTTGTGTTCTCCCCAAGATGAAAAGCAAATACTCAGCTTCCTTTAAAATAGCCTGTAGCAGAATAACTCCTTTCATGAACATAGCATGTTTTAATATTAAAAGAACTTAGGGCACATCTTATATAATCATCCAGTCATTCATGTGGGCCCATAAATATGTTGGTTGATACCTGTTGTCCCTGTGTTTCCTTATTTTGAGGACGCGTTTATTGAAAGCTCTTTTCCCCTTGCTCCCCTGAACAGACTGGATCATGGTATGCTTTCCTACATAAATAATTATCTGGGTATATCATGAGAGGGAAGAAGGCTTAATATGTATGTATAAAGCAAATTATTTGAAGAAATTAGTGTAGTAGGATCCTGAAATATTCATTTACTATGGTCCATTCATGTTTTACAGTGTTGTTTTAGGTTTTTATACTGAGCTTTGTTCTAACTGTATTTATTTAAAATATTGCACATATGTTCCAAAAACTTGTTGAAAATAGATCTTGGCTTTCTTGGGATGCCAGGGCTGCACCCTGTTGCAGTCATTCTGTATTTTGATTGAGAGTAATTTCCAGACATTCTTCTGTGTATAGATATTCCAGTTTTTTGACAGCAACAAATCACTATGACTTGTCATCTAGGTGGTCAGTTTTTATCTTTGCATTTAGTAAATACTCTAATTGTCTGCTTCAGTTTGACTGAGGCTTAAGTTTCTGTTTGCCAGTGAATTAGTTACCCTCTAGAGCTCGGCTGATCAAGATTTTTATAGTTTTTAAAATTAAAATTCAGGACATTGGAAAGAGCTGATAAAAGTAAAGATAAAATATGCTTTTGGCAATCTTCATTTTCAGTGGGTAGATCCTTTAATAAAAATAGTATAATTAAAATATGGTATCACCATAAGTAAGTTGTTTGACAGTGAAGAAGGTTACTCCCTGGTCCAAGTACCGAAACAAATACTGGTTTTTTCATAGTCACTTTCTTCCTTTACTCACTTTTATTATACATCTGAAAGCCATCTTAAAATATGATTTAAATCAGATCTTGGGAATTTCTAAGAAACACCTACAGTGCTGTGATCTATCTCTTTAGTTATAAGAGACTAAGAATTTCTATTTAAAGGAAGAAATGGTAGTTTCTTGATCATTTATCCTTTTTTTTTTTTTTTACAGATTGTGTCATTAAATAGTCTTAATTTGTCCAAAACACACTATTATGACTCAAAATCAATCTGCTGAGGCTTTTTTTTTTTTTTCCTTTTTCAGTGAATATATTTTAATATAGTTCTCTCTGAGAGAACTTTACCTTCTTAGCCTGGTTTTAGAATGTCACGTTACTTGCATTATCCCAGTGAAGTGTATCTACTTTAAAGTGATGTTTTTAACTACTGAATTGGTTTCTAGGGAACCCCAAGAAGGGCCAAGCCACCACAAGGTGCCTTTGTGCAGGGACTGGTAGAGCTTCTGTACCAGTGTGTAGCCCAATGTGCTGCTGTATGATAGCCCTGCCCTCACCGTGCATGCCCCTTTGTAGTTCTGAACAGGCAAAGGTACAGATACGGTGTTGAGATCCAATTTAGGTTATATAACTTTAAAAGTGGCTCAGTTGCTGCTGTTTAAATCATGAGTATTCTGCCACGTTAAAACAGGAAGTACTGAAGGAAATCAGGATGAACGCAGACCAAAGAGTACTAAAGTGAAAGATGCTCTGTCGTGTCTGACTCTTTGCTGCCCCATGGACTATACAGTCCATGGAATTCTCTGGGCCAGGATACTGGAGTGGGTAGCTGTTCCTTTCTCCAGGGGATCCTCCCAACCCAGGGATCAAACCCAGGTCTCCCGCATTGCAGGTGGATTCTTTACCAGCTGAGCCACAGGGAAGCCCAAGGATACTGGAGTGTGTAGCCTATCCCTTATCCAGCGGATCTTCCTGACCCAGGAATTGAACCAGGATCTCCTGCATTGCGGGTGGATTCTTTACCAACTGAGCTATCAGGGAAGCCCAGAGAGTACTAAGGTGAGTCCAAGAGACTTCATACCTGGGAGCTCAGTATTTTATCTGCAACAGAAACTTCTTATATAAAACAAAAGTAATTTGTGATACCAGGAGTCACCAAAGGTTAGAGTAGTTGGTCTTAGTCCTGTAAAGCCTATTAATTGCTTTTTAAAAATAAATAGCTTTACTCTTCTGAAATGAAACTTATTGATAATAACCCATACATATAAAACTTTTTTTAAAAAAGGTACCAGTGCATATCCAAACAGACTCTGAGAAGAAAAGTCTTTACAGAATGCTTATTAAGGGACATTACTGTTTCCATTGAAAACCAGTGGTTTGGAATAGAAATGGGTCATGCTAAAACAACCCTAGTTTTATAGAATTACCAAAGGGGGAGATAAAGGAATTTTTTCAAACCATAGTCAGTCTTTTGAATTAACCTGTAGGTCATGGTAGCTCGTGGCATTATAGCTGCATGACTGACTGTTATTTCCAGAAAAGTTCATTGGATGTTTGTTATCTGTGAAGCTTTTATGCAGAAAGTGCTGCAAGATCCTTTAGTTGGTCTCTCTCCTGTTTAATATTTTTTATTAAAGATGGCTTTTGCAAGTTAACAGGTGATTCACAACTATAAGCAGAAATTCTCATCTAGAGAGAATGGACAGTGTCATCTTAAACCTAGTGAATAGAATGTTATTGTATAAAATTTTAAATAGAGATAAATGTAAAGTTCTGTATTTAGGTTTTCCGTCTCAATTCTGGAATTTACTAGATTGGTATGTGAGAGTTCATATAAAAATAACCATGGATTTTAGCTGATAGGTGTGAATTCTTGAGGTGTCATGCCACCCCTCATTTGTGAAAAATGTATGTTTCAGAATGATACGTGTGTGTGTGTGTGTGTGTGTGTGTGTTTAGTCTCTTAAGTGGTGTGCAACTTTTTTGTGACCACATGGACAGGAGCCCACCAGGCTTCTCTGTCCAAGGGATTTCCCAGGCAAGAATACTGGAGTGAGTTGCCCTTTCCTTCTTCAGGGTATCTTCCTGACCCATGGGAATCAAACCCATGTCTCCTGCATTGCAGGCATTGTAGTTAGATTTTACGACTGAGTCACCAGTGAAGTCCTTCAGAATGATGGGGCATAGTTATCATGGGAGATGATTAGAATGGAGAAGGATCTGGAAATCATGAGGGAAAGTTAGTATTCAGCTTGGATAAGAGAATCTGAAGAAAAATTTTTGTCATCTTCAAATATTTAAAGGCTTTTGTATGGGAGTAGGATTGGATTTGACTGTGTGGATCATAATAAACTGTGGAAAATTCTGAAAGAGATGGAAATAGCAGACCACCTGACCTGCCTCTTGAGAAACCTGTATGCAGGTCAGGAAGCAACAGTTAGAACTGGACATGGAACAACAGACTGGTTCCAAAGAGGAAAAGGAGTACAAGAGGGCTGTATATTGTCACCTTGCTTATTTAACTTCTATGCAGAGTACATCATGAGAAATGCTGGGCTAGAAGAAGCACAAGCTGGAATCAAGATTGCTGGGAGAAATATCAATAACCTCAGATACGCAGATGACACCACCTTTATGGCAGAAAGTGAAGAGGAACTAAAAAGCCTCTTGATGAAAGTGAAAGAGGAGAGTGAAAAAGTTGGCTTAAAACTCAACATTCAGAAAACGAAGATCATGGCATCTGGTCCCATCACTTCATGGGAAATAGATGGGGAAACAGTGGAAGCAGTGTCAGACTTTATTTTTTGGGGCTCCAAAATCACTGCTGGTGGTGACTGCAGCCATGAAATTAAAAGACGCTTACTCTTTGGAAGAAAAGTTATGACCAACCTAGATAGTATATTCAAAAGCAGAGACATTACTTTGCCAACAAAGGTCCGTCTAGTCAAGGCTATGGTTTTTCCAGTGGTCATGTATGGATGTGAGAGTTGGACTGTGAAGAAAGCTGAGCGCCAAAAAATTGATGCTTTTGAACTGTGGTGTTGGAGAAGACTCTTGAGAGTCCCTTGGACTGCAANCAGCCTAAATAGTATATTCAAAAGCAGTGGTATTACTTTACCAACTAAGGTCCATCTAGTCAAGGTTATGGTTTTTCCAGTGGTCATGTATGGATGTGAGAGTTGAACTGTGAACAAGGCTGAGTGCCGAAGAATTGATGCTTTTGAACTGTGGTGTTGGAGAAGACTCTTGAGAGTCCCTTGGACTGCAAGGAGATCCAACCAGTCCATTCTGAAGGAGATCAGCCCTGGGATTTCTTTGGAAGCAATGACGCTAAAGCTGAAACACCAGTACTTTGACCACCTCATGCAAAGAGTTGACTCATTGGAGAAGACTCTGATGCTGGGAGGGATTGGGGGCAGGAGGAGTAGGGGACGACCGAGGATGAGATGGCTGGATGGCATCACGGACTCGATGGACTTGAGTCTGAGTGAACTCCGGGACATGGTGATGAACAGGGAGGCCTGGCGTGTTGCGATTCATGGGGTCGCAAAGAGTCGGACGCGACTGAGCGACTGAACTGAACTGAACTGATATCAAATAATGATGATGGAAAAAACAGGCATGACTATATCCCCTTGTGAGGTTCTTAACCCAGCCATCCTCCTGCCTACCTCTGAAGGCTCTCTTCCCTTTCACTCTTGACCCAGAAACCTTGGACCACTGGACAAAACCCCAAGAGGTATTGTCAGAAGGTCCTCTGACCAATCCTGATGAAATCTGGTACGCTGATGGAAGCAGCTTTGTCTTGGATGGAAAAAGAAGAGCCGGATATGCAGTAGTTTCCAATTTTGAGACCATAGGGGCTAAACCTTTGCCACCAAGTACTTCAGCCCAGTTAGCTGAGCTCATAGCCCTGACTCAAGCTTTAGAGCTGGGAAACGGAAGAAATATAGCCACTCACACTGACTCCAAGTATGCCTTTCTGGTGCTACTTGCACATGCTGCTATTTGGAAAGAAAGAGGTCACTTGACCACCTGAGGGTCCCCAATCAAATACAGGGATCAAATCCTTAGGCTCTTGGAAGCAGTCCATCTGCCCACTGAGGTTTCAATCTCCCATTGTAAAGGACACCAAAAAGGGAGCACAGAAGTGGCATGAGCAAAGCAAGCAGCCGATCAGGCAGCTAAAAGAGCAGCATTACAGAACAATGACATAATAGGGGTTGCCACCTGAGTTCCACAGATTAATTTGCCAAAAACTCCTTCATATACTGAAAGTGAGACCCTTAAAGCTAAGAGTGAGGGCTTTCAAGAAGATCATATAGGGTGGTTCCACAAGGAGGGACTCCTCCTTCTTCCCGAAAACTTCCAATGGATGTTGGTTAACTCCTTACATGCCACCACTCATTTAGGGGAAAAGGCCTTCCAAAGATTACTAGAAAGGTCTTTCAGAAGAACAGGCCTCCAAATGACTCTAAGGCAGTGTCCCATTTGACAATTAAAAAACGCTTAAGGAGCTCAAAGACTCCAGCTTGTCCAGCCAGTCCAAAGATGTGGGACCTACCTGGGAGAGGAATGGCAGATGGACTTCATCCAGATGCCAGTTTCTCAAGGGTATAAATACCTATTAGTCATGATAGATACATTCACAGGATGGATTGAAGGCTTTCTCACCTGGACTGAGAAGGCTGAGGAGGTGGTAAAATACTGCTCCATGAAATCGTTCTGAGATTTGGTCTGCCCTGCCCTGCTGCTGCTAAGTCGCTTCAGTTGTGTCCGACTCTGTGTGATCCCATTGATGGCAGCCCACTGAGCTCCCCCGTCCCTGGGATTCTCCAGGCAAGAACACTGGAGTGGGTTGCCATTTCCTTCTCCAATGCATGAAAGTGAAAAGTGAAAGTGAAGTCGCTCAGTCGTGTCCAATTCTTAGTGACTCCATGGACTGTAGCCCACTACAAAGTGACAATGAGACATCATTTACTTCTAATGCCACCCAAGGGGTTCTCTAAAGCATTGGGCATTACTTATTATCTCCATTGTGCTTCGAGGCCTCAGTCTTCAGGAAAGGTAGAAAGAGCCAATCAATTCTTAAAATCAGCAATAAAAAAAAGATAATGCAGGAGACCTCCCTGGGATGGGAGGAGCCTTTACCAATAGCTCTCCTCCACACCCATATTGCCCATATAAGGAACAGTTTGGTCTTAGTCCTTATGAGATGGTATATGGGAGACCTTTTGTTTATGTCAATGACCTCTTCCTAGATCTAGAGGCTCAGACCCTCCTGTCTTATACCATGGCCAATGGGCAATTCCAACAGGACATATGCTTGTGGAGTGTCAACCAGGACCCAAAAGATTCTAAAGAGCTACCACTATAAGCTCCAGGGACTGAAGTCCTAATTAATGTCTGGAAAGATGCGTCCCCAAAGGCTCAACTCTATCCCACATGGAAGGGCCCCTGCCCTTCAATATTTTCTACCCCACAGCAGTCAAAGTACCAGGACATGACTCATGAGTCAAGCCATGGAAGAAAACAGAAAAGGACAGTCAATACACCTGTGAGCCCCTGGAAGATCTCAGATACCTATTCATGACTACAAATGAGTGCCATTCTAATGAACATCTCCAAAACTAAGTTTCTAGGGATAAGATTTCTCAGGACATCTCTGAAGAGTCAGTGCAGCTTGGCAGGGGTTGCACTTCAAAACAGACAGGTGATAGATCTCCTGATCTCTGAACAAGGAGGGACTTGAGCCATTTTGAATGAGTCGTGTTGTTTCTGGGTAAATATCTCCAGCTAGGTTAAAGAAAGTCTCATAGTCCTCAAGAAAAACATTCAGATCCTACATGATCTCAAAGAATGAGATAGAGAGTTCCCTGGGTGGCTAAAATGTCTCTTTGGGGGATCCTTCTCCTGGCTATGGAAAATTTGGAGCTGGCTAATGCCCCTACTAATCCATGTTATCACCATATTGATGCTGCTTATGATTTCTCTATGTATTATCAATTGTCTAACCCATTTTGTCTCTGCCCAGGTCAACAAGCTAAAACATGCAGTGCTAGTTCAACAAGGATATTTAAAACTACAGTGGACCATGGGAAATATCACTCACCCTTAGATGGACTCTGCTATAAGAATTCATAGGCTAGAGACTAGCAAGGAGGGGAGGCCCAATGGCCCTCACCATCCCAGTTCAGCAAGAATTAGCCAGAGAACTTGACACCCCTATTCCCAAAGAATTGGGCCTCCCATCTCTTGAGGGGGAATATTTGGTAGTTAGAATAGGAAAAAGGAGCCCAGAATGGTGGTGGCTAAAAGACAAAGAAGGGAAAAGCCCAGGAAAATAGAACAAAGGAAGGCCTGAAGACTGGAGTGAGAACCTATGGTAAAACAAACAGCCATCCTGGCTAGCCCAATTTACATAGGGCAGACTCAGGGGAAGAGAAAAAACGTATAAAAAGAGGAACCAAAATTGAGCCACGGGGCTTCTCTTCTCTTCGCATCTTTTGGGTCTACCTGCCCTCATGCCTCGAGGGTGTATTTTCCCTTGCCTGCCAAATAAAACTGAGTTGTAACATGGAACCATTCATCACTTCAAATTTTTGCTGCAGTGAGACAGAAGCGAGGAAATTACAAACTCCCCTAACAGCACTAAATCAAGTCCTCCTTACTACCTAGATGGGAGCCAAATATCAGAGACTTTAATCTTGGGTCTACATCTCCTACTTAAAAAGGGCTCCTTTAGACTGTAGGAACTGTATATCAGCTGGGAACCTGAAAATCAGATTGACTTGGAAGACGAGAAACTGATATCAAGGCAGACTGACTGCTTCTTCATACAATGCCAGGTCAGTTGTTTTTTTTTTTTTTTTTNTCCTACTTAAAAAGGGCTCCTTTAGACTGTAGGAACTGTATATCAGCTGGGAACCTGAAAATCAGATTGACTTGGAAGACGAGAAACTGATATCAAGGCAGACTGACTGCTTCTTCATACAATGCCAGGTCAGTTTTTTTTTTTTTTTTTTTCATTTTTCTTTCCCTCTCCAACAGTCTTTTTATTAATTCTTATACCACAAATATCTTTATAACTCTTTTGTACACCTTTTGCTTTGAGCTGGCCTGGAAAGACGATGATATCTCAAGCTATTACAAAAGGGAATAATCCAATCTCCAAACAACTGCTAGACCTGACACAACGTTGGTAGTTTTGCCCATCAATTTCTCCCTGATTTCCTATGCCTCACTTACTCTGGAGCAAACTCAGCCCCTTCTTTCATGTGTCAGATCAGGGTGTCCATTTCCCTCTCTGGTTAACAACCCCAAACTCAGGAAACCCTTTGTTCAGACTCTGCACAAAGAAAAGAAAAGGACACAATGCATGAGTAACCAGAAATAAAACCACCCGTGTGCTCTACAGACTCTTAAAATTTTACTAGTCTCCATGGCTGTCACCTTTCCAATTCTGGACCACAAACTCAAATAGGAATTGCCAACAAGCATTCATGATTCAAAACTAGCTTTCTTTAACTAAGGAGGTAAAAGGTATGTACACTGAAAGCAATAAGACACTGATAGAAGAATTTGAAGGTGACACAAATAAAAATAGAAAAAGACAGACCATGCACATGGGCTGGAAGAATTCATATTGTTAAAATGATGAAACCCCTACCAAAATAACAATGGCACTTTTCAAAGAACTGAAATAAATCATCCTAAAATTTGTATAGAAATAGAAAAGACTCTGAACAGTCAAGGCCATATTAATAAAGAAGAGCAAAGCCAGACCAAAGTCAAGCTCACTGATTTCAAACTATAGCAAAAAGCTATAGTAATCAAAATAGTATGGTACTGACACAGAAACAGATATATAGTTCAATGGAGCATATTAGAAAACCCAGAAATAAAACCACGTTTATATGGTTAATTAATTTATGACAAAAAAGCTAAGAATATACAGTGGGAAAAAGTCTTGTCAACGAGTGTTGCAAAACTGGACAGCTACATGAGAGAAAATGAAAATGGAACATTTTCTTACATGATTTAAAAAAAATAAATGCAAAATGTATTAAAGGCTTAAATATAAGACCTGAAACCATTAAACTCCCAGAAGAAATATAGGTACTGGTCTTGGCAGCATTTTTTGCAACTGTGTCTTCAGGTGAAGGTAATAAAAGTAAAATTAAATATATGGAGCTATACTCTGCTAAATATAGCTTTTTCATAGTGAAGGAAATCATAAAAAAAA
>SJYT01037354.1:101350-140340 GCA_006410635.1 Cephalophus harveyi
ATTTGATTTAGGTCATACCTGAATGGTCTAGCAGTTTTCCCTACTTTCGTCAGTTTAAGTCTGAACTTGGTAATAAGGAGTTCATGATCTGAGCCACAGTCAGCTCCTGGTCTTGTTTTTGTTGACTGTATAGAGTTTCTCCATCTTTGGCTGCATAGAATATAATCAATCTGACTTCAATGTTGACCATCCGGTGATGTCCATGTGTAGTCTTCTCCTGTGTTGTTGGAAGAGGGTGTTTGCTATGACCAGTGCATTTTCTTGGCAAAACTCTATTAGTCTTTGCCCTGCTTCATTTTGCATTCCAAGGCCAAATTTGCCTGTGACTCCAGGTGTTTCTTGACTTCCTACTTTTGCATTTCAGTCCCCTATAATGAAAAGGACATCGTTTTGGGGTGTTAGTTCTAAAAGGTCTTGTAGGTCTTCATAAAACCCTTCAACTTCAGCTTCTTCGGCGTTATTGTTTGGGGCATAGGCTTGGATAACTGTGATATTGAATGGTTTGCCTTGGAGACGAACAGAGATCATTCTGTCGTTTTTGAGATTGCATCCAAGTACTGAATTTCGGACTCTTTTGTTGACCATGATGGCTACTCCATTTCTTCTGAGGGATTCCTGCCCGCAGTAGTAGATATAATGGTCATCTGAGTTAAATTCACCCATTCCAGTCCATTTTAGTTCACTGATTCCTAGAATGTCGACTCTCACCCTTGCCATCTCTTGTTTGACCACTTCCAATTTGCCTTGATTCATGGACCTGACATTCCAGGTTCCTATGCAATATTGCTCTTTACAGCATTGGATCTTGCTTCTATCACCAGTCACATCCACAACTGGGTATTGTTTTTGCTTTGGTTCCATCCCTTCATTCTGTCTGTAGTTATTTCTGCTCTGATCTCCAGTAGCATATTGGGAACCTAATGACCTGGGGAATTCCTCTTTTGGTATCCTATCATTTTGCCTGTTCATACTGTTCATGAAGTTCTCAAGGCAAGAATACTGAAGTGGCTTGCCATTCCCTTCTCCAGTGGACCACGTTCTGTCAGACCTCTCCACCATGACCCGCCGGTCTTGGGTTGTCCTGCAGGCATGGCTTAGTTTCATTGAGTTAGACAAGGCTGTGGTCCTAGTGTGATTAGATTGACTAGTTTTGTGTGAGTATGGCTTCAGTGTGTCTGCCCTCTGATGCCCTCTTGCAATACCTACCATCTTACTTGTGTTTCTCTTACCTTGAGCGTGGGGTATCTCTTCACAGCTGCTCTAGCAAAGCACAGCCGCTGCTCTGTACCTTGGATGAGAGGTATCTCCTTACCACTGCCGTTCCTGACCTTCAACGTGGGATAGCTCCTCTAAGCCCTCCCATGCCTGCGTAGCCACTGCTCCTCAGGTTGCTCCTCCTGGCCACTGGCCCTGGCCTCGGGCGTGGGTGGCTCCGCCCAGCTGCTGCCCCTGGCCTCGGGCCCAGGGTGGCTCATCAGGGTCACAGTCCCTGGCCTCGGGCACGAGGTGGCTTCTCCTGGCCGCCCCTGACCTCGGACGCGGGGTTTCTCCTCCCGGCATCCACCCCTGACCTCGGACGCAGGATAAGTTTGTAACACATATAAATTTTGAACCACTATGCTGTAAACCTGTACCTAATATGATATTGTACGTCAACTATATTTCAAAAAAATAAAAACTTTCTTTGAGAGATTACTGCTCCCCAGTTAGAAGTAAGTGCAAATGAGGCTATGATCAGGAACTTCTATTTAACCCTTGAAGACACCACGGAATCTGCTGCTAAAGCTGTAGCTGCCTAACAAAAATCCCTACAGTCTCTTCCCAAAGTTGTTCTTGATAATAAGATAGCTCTTAATTATCTTTTCATTGAGCAGGGAGGTGTCTGTGCTATGACCAACACTCTTTGCTGCACCTAGATTAACACTTTTAATGAAGTTGAAATTCAGCTACATAAGATGACTGAATAAGCCACTTGGCTTTAAAAAGTGACTCCTTCAAAACAATCTCTTTTGACTTATTTGGTTTTAATTGGTCTGGGTCTTGGGGACAATGGCTGTGAAGTGCACTCCAGGCATTGAAAATTATCCTCCTTGTAATGATTGTAATAGTCTCCCTGGTGCACTGTATTTTCTCAAAAGCTTTGAATTCATGTCTGTAGCCACTAACCACCAAGAAAAGGATCTCCCTAAGACTGGAATGTCAGGAAAGCAACAAAGAGAATGGCTGACTTTACAAATGCAAACCTAAAGGTTTTTGAATATCACAGAAATTTGGCAAAAATGCCATGACCTGTGATACCACACAAAGGATCAGAAAAAACTTCAAGAATTTTACAGTTGTAGAAGAAAGTGGTGCTAATGCCTTATTTTTTTTTACATTTAAATTTATTTTTAATTGGAGGATAATTGCTTTAAAATGTATTTTTTTCTGCTATAAAACAGTGTAAATCAATCATAACTATATATATATTCTTTCCCACTTAAGTCTCCCTCCCACCTCACCCCCATTCCATCTCTCTAGGTCATCATAACGTGCTGGTCTGGGTTCCCTGTGTTATATAGCAGCTTCCTACTAGCTATCCTAAATGTCCATTGAATGATGAATGGATAAATAAGTTGTGGTAAATATATACAATGGCAATTACTGAGTCATAAAAAGGAGTGAATATGAGTCAGTTGAATTGAAGTGGATGAACCTGGAGCCTGTTATACAAGTGAAGTAAAACAGAAAGAAAAACATAAATATTGTATATTGATGCATATATTGAAGAAGGAAATTTCAACCCACTCTGGTTTCTTACCTGGGAAATCCCAAGAATGGAGGGTGCTGGTAGGCTACAGTCTATAGCGTGACTACAATCCAACCTAGTGACTAGAAAACAACAACAACCAATATGGCATCTAGAAAAATGGTACAGGTGAACCTATCTGCAGGGCAGGGTTAGAGACACAGACATAGAGAATGGACTTGTGGACATGACTGGGGAAGGAGAAGTGAGACAAAATTGAGAGAGTAGCATTGATGTATATGCACTGCCATCTGTATTGCCTTAGACTTTGATAACATCTCACACCTAAGCTGAGAGTCTGATTAAGGGGGAACCTTAAAAAAAAGAGACAACAGACTCAAAAAAGAATGACTTTTGTGTTATGCCTATGTTACCAAGTGAAGTCATTCAGTCATGTCCAACTCTTTGCGACCCCATGGACTATAGCCTACCAGGCTCCACAGTCTATGGAATTTTCCAGGCAAGAGTACTGGAGTGGGTCGCCATTTTCTTCTCTAGGGGATCTTCCTGACCCAGGGATCAAACCTCAGTCTCCCGCATAGCAGGGAGAGGCTCTATTATCTGAGCCACCAGGGATTGCCAAATTCAGACTTAAATTGAAGAAAGTGGGGAAAACCACAAGACCATTCAGGTATGACCTAAATCAAATCCCTTATGATTATACAGTGGAAGTGAGAAATAGATTTAAGGGACTAGATCTGATAGACAGAGTGCCTGATGAACTATGGACAGAGATTCATGACATTGTAGAGGAGACAGGGATCAAAACCATCCCCAAGAAAAAGAAATGCAAAAAAGCAAAATAGCTGTCTGGGGAGGCCTGACAAATAGCTGTGAAAAGAAAAGAAGCCAAAAGCAAAGGAGAAAAGGAAAGATATACCCATCTGAAAGCAGACTTCCAAAGAATAGCAAGGAGAGATAAAAGCATTCCTCAGTGATCAGTACAAAGAAATAGAGGAAAACAACAGAATGGGAAAGACTAGAGATCTCTCCAAGAAAATTAGAGATACCAAGGGAACATTTCATTCAAAGATGGTCTCAATAAAGGACAGAAATGGTATGGACCTAACAGAAGCAGAAGATATTTAGAAGAGGTGGCAAGAATACATGGAAGAACTGTACAAAAAAGACTTTCATGACCCAGATAATCACAATAGTGTGATCACTCATCTAGACCCAGACATCCTGGATTGTGAAGTCAAGTAGGCCTTAGGAAGCATCAATATGAACAAAGCTAGTAGAGGTGATGAATTTCAGTTGAGCTATTTCAAATCCTAAAAGATGATGCTGTGAAAGTGCTATAGTCAATTTGCCAACAAATTTGGAAAACTCAGCAGTGGCCACAGGACTGGAAAAGGTCAATTTTCTTTCCAATTCCAAAGAAAGGCAATGCCAAAGAATGATCAAACTACCGCACAATTGCACTCATCTCACGTGCTTCCCTGGTGGCTCAGAGGTTAAAGCGTCTGCCTCCAATGTGGGATACCTGGGTTCGATCTCTGGTTTGGGAAGATTTCCTGGAGAAGGAAATGGCAATCCACTCCAGTATTCTTGCCTGGAGAATCCCATGGACAGAGAAGCCTAGTAGGTTACAGTCCATGGGGTCACAAAGAGTCGGACACGACTGAGCGACTTCACCTCCTCACCTCACATGCTAGTAAAGTAATACTCAAAATTCTCCAAGCCAGGCTTCAGCAATATGTGAACTGTGAACTTTCAGATGTTCAAGCTGTTTTTAGAAAAGGAAGAGGAACCAGAAATCAAATTGTCAAATCTGTTGGATCATCAAAAAAGCAAGAGAGTTCCAGAAAAACATCTATTTCTTCTTTATTATGCCAAAGCCTTTGACTGTGTGGATCACAATAAACTGTGGAAAATTCTTCAAGTGATGGGAATATCAAACCTCCTCATCTGCCTCTTGAGAAACCTGTACACAGGTCAGGAAGCAACAGTTAGAATTGGACATGGAAAAACAGACTGGTTCCAAATAGGAAAAGAAATACATCAAGGCTGTATATTGTCACCCTGCTTATTTAATTTATATGCAGAAAACATCATGAGAAATACTGGGCTGGATGAAGCACAAGCTGGAATCAAGACTGCTGGGGGAAATATCAATTTCTTCAAATATGCAGATGACACTACCCTTTTGGCAGAAAGTGAAGAAGAACTAAAGAACCTCTTGATAAAAGTGAAAAAGGAGAGTAAAAACGTTGGCTTAAAGCTCAACATTCAGAAAACTAAGATCATGGCATCTGGTCCCATCACTTCATAGCAAATAGATGGAGAAACAGTGAAAACAGTGACAGACTTTATTTTTCTGGGCTCCAAAATCACTGCAGAGGGTGATTGCAGCAACAAAATTAAAAGATGCTTACTCTTTGGAAGGAAAGTTATGACCAACCTAGATAACATATTAGAAAGCAGAAATGTAACTTTGCCAACAAAGGTCCATCTAGTCAAGGCTATGGTTTTACCAGTAGTCATGTATGTATGTGAGCGTTGGACTATAAAGAAAGCTGAGCGCTGAAGAATGATGCTTTTGAACTGTGGTGTTGGAGAAGACTCTTGAGAGTCCCTTGGACTGCTAGGAGATCCATCCAGTCCATCCTAAAGGAGATCAGTCCTTGTTGTTCACTGGAAGGTCTGATGTTGAAGCTGAAATTCCAATACTTTGGCCACCTGATGAGAAGAGCTGACTCATTTGTAAAGACCCTGACGCTGGGAAAGATTGAGGGCAGGAGGAGAAAGGGACAGCAGAGGATGAGTTGGTTGGATGGTATCACTGACTCAATGGACATGAATTTGAGTAAACTCCAGGAGTTGGTAATGGACAGGGAGACCTGGCGTGCTGCAGTCCATGGGGGTCACAAAGAGTTGGACATGACTGGGTGACTGAACTGAACCATGTCACCAAATCAAGACTTTATATCTAGCTTAATTATTCTTTTAACCTCTCCCAGGAGAGGAGTCTTAATCAATCTAAAATTACCTGGTCAATATCAGACTGACAGTCAGACTGATAGACCCTGGCATCCCTAAAGGAAGGCGACCTTGTCACATACAGTCCACTCTTTATTATTAATTCCCTCATTCCATCCCGTCTGCCTTTAAAGTTCTTGCATTTTGCACAACTCATCCAAGCATGGGAGAAGGCAATGGCACCCCACTCCAGCACTCTTACCTGGAAAATCCCATGGATGGAGAAGCCTGGTAGGCTGCAGTCCATGGGGTCGCTAAGAGTTGGACACGATGAGCGACTTCACTTTCACTTTTCACTTTCATGCATTGGAGAAGGAAATGGCAACCTACTCCAATATTCTTGCCTGGAGAATCCCAGGGACCGGCAAGCCTGGTGGGCTGCCGTCTATGGGGTCGCACGGAGTCGGACACAACTGAAGTGACTTAGCAGTGGCAGCAGCAGCAGCATCTAAGCACCTTTCAATTTGCTAGATGGGATTGCACCCCATTCATGAATCATTGAATAAAGCCTATAAAATCCATTGAAAAAAATCCACTTATTCATTGCTGGTATATATAAAAGCAATTGGTTTTTGTATGTTAACCTTATATTCTACATTGTTGTTGCAATCACTTATCAATTCTAAGAGTTTTTGTTTATTTTTATCTTTAGCTCATGCTCAACATTTTATATAGCCTCATGTGCTATTAATTTGTAATATGTTTGTGTCACTTTATTCTCTCTTGAAGGCAGAGTTTTATCTCATTCATCTTATACCTAGAATACTAAGGATAACACTTTAGGTACATGTTTTCTAAAAAGTTTGAAATAAATGTGTTCATGACATTGGAAATCATGACTTCTAAAATTTTTCTTAATTTCAGTTAATGTATATAGTTTTATTTTAAAAAAATAGTTGTAAACCAGTATACTTTCATTATTCTCTTTTATTCAAAGTGCCTTGAACTTAAAATACTTTTAATGGTATTTCTTGAAACATGAAAGATAAAAGCCACTCCTAGTTTCCAGTAAAACACTTCACCCCAATAATGAGTCTCAAAATATCTCAAAATGTATTCTGAAGTTCCATCCAATATATAAAACTAGATCATTTATTTGATTAAAAAAATGACATAAAAATATAATTGTTTGCCAAGCAATTTCACAAATTTGGCCATATATAAAAAATCATTTAGTTATCAACAGAACTGATTCTGTTTAATGACCACCATGAAATTAAAAGACACTTACTTCTTGGAAGGAAAGTTATGACCAACCTAGATAGCATATTCAAAAGCAGAGACATTACTTTGCCAACAAAGGTCTGTATAGTCAAGGCTATGGTTTTTCCTGTGGTCATGTATGGATGTGAGAGTTGGACTGTGAAGAAAGCTGAGCGCCAAAGAATTGATGCTTTTGAACTATGGTTTTGGAGAAGACTCGAGAATCCCTTGGCCTGCAAGGAGATCCAACCAGTCCATTCTGAAGGAGATCAGCCCTGGGATTTCTTTGGAAGGAATGATGCTAAAGCTGAAACTCCAGTACTTTGGCCACCCCATGAGAAGAGTTGACTCATTGGGAAAGACTCTGATGCTGGGAGGGATTGAGGGCATGAGGAGAAAGGGACGACAAATGATGAGATGGCTGGATGGCATCACCAACTCGGATGTGAGTTTGAGTGAACTCCAGGAGTTGGTGATGGACAGGGAGGCCTGGCGTGCTGCAATTCATGGGGTCTCAAAGAGTCAGACACGACTGAGCGACTGACCTGAACTGATCTGAACTAAAAGTTCTTTATCAAATAAGTTTAATGCCAAAAGGTAAAATTCACTTACTACATAATCTAAGTGTCTGTTAGTTTTAATACAATCAGAGAACTATTGATGCCTTAATATTTAAGCCTAGTTAAGAAATCCTAACTCTAGGATCTAATAGCTATTAACCATTTAAAAATCAAACAAAAGACAGGATGGTCCTAACTTTCATTAATTTAAATATGAAAGAGAAATTGGTTATTAAGGAGACTTAGTAAAATCATAAGTAAAATTAATTGGTAAATAGGTCAAAACGTCATAGAAACCCAGGAAGTAAATGTTCTTACTCACCAGAAATGAGGCCATGAGAGTAACCTAGTAGATGATGAGAAGAAAAGTTGGGGTATTGTCCAAGTTGGACACAATATTATTTATTTGAATTAAATTTGGCACATTAAGTTCTAGGTGCTAGAGTCCAGTCAGGATATTGCAACCTACTTAGCTTAATATAAAGAATTATTCAACTGTGTAAGAGAATAGCTATAAGATGTAAGATAACTATATGTGTCTAGACATGATGGATATTATCTTGTTGCTACTGTTTAGTCACTAAGTCGTGTCCAACTCTCTTGCAACCCCATGGACTTCAGCCCACCAGCCTCCTCTGTCCATGGGATTTCCCAGGCAAGAATACTGGAGTGGGTTGCCATTTACTTCCCCAGGGGATCTTCTCGACTCAGGAATCAAGCCTGTGTCTCCTGTACTGGCAGGTAGGTTCTTTTACCACTGAATCACCAGGGAACCCTCAGAGAGTATCTTAGAAAAGACAAACTGTTAAACATCCCTCCCCCAGGCTGGAGTTCAGACCTCCTTAAAGGAGGATGGCAGAAAAGCAAGATAGCAGAGTCCCTCCTTAGCCCAGGCCAGCACACTGGGCCATGGTGACTTGGCCAGGCTGCGACTCTCTAGCATACAGATGGGAAACAAGAGATCAGCAACAACAGGCAGCATGCAGAAGGCTTGAGGGCTCTCCCACAGGTTGGGTACTGCTAGGGGTGAGGCTGCAATGTCACTGAGGGGCCATGTGATCTGTGAGTATGACTAGGCCAGAGCTCCACAAGATGTCGACATGCCCATCATCCTGACGCAAGCAAATTACAGAAAAAGCCCTTCCTCCTGTAAACACCTCCAGTGTTCTCTAACGAGGAAACATAACATTGTGCTCATGCTGCAGCACAAATGCTTAAAGGGAGTCCATTTATTATTAAAAGTATATACTGAAGGGTGAATGTAGAGCTAAGAAGAAAGAAATTGACAAGTGGCATGATAACACAGAAGTTTTGCCTTGAGCAAGCATAATTTGAAATTTGTAGAATTTGTGATCAGATTAAATAAAAATCAGTATGGCAGAGGACCATCGAGGGAAGACATTCTTATGAGATGGATGGAATACAACAGTGCAAAATATAGATCAAATTTCATATTTGACTATAAAAGTGGAGTTAACAGGAGGAACTTGTCTCTTGCTTATTTGTTGGGGGAGGTGCCATGCCACATGGTTTGCAGGATCTTAGTTCCCTGACCAGGGGTTGAACCTGGGGCCATAGCAGTGAAAGTGTTGACTGCTAATCATTGAACCACTAAGGAACTGCAAAAGGATGTATATCACTTTAGATAGCAGACTCCAGTCATGGAGCAGATACCAAAAAACAAGTTACCCATAGTTTCTATTCCTATCTGCAATTTGCAATAGCCTAATTAAGACCTTTTCAAGCCTGACTCAGTCTCATGGCATACTGCTTCAGTTGCATTTTTTAACTGCTGCCCTTAGATATTTTCAGTTCCCTATTCCTCGGTCAGATGGGTAAAATGCCCACTTGATAGGAAGTTTTTATGGATGATCCATCTTCCCTCAAAGGGGACTTTAAATTGAGTGGGCTGGTCATAATTTCTTAGAAAAAAATTCAGATTCTCAGTGGATAACTAAACTAAATATACTCACTTGTTTTTATAACTGTCTTTAGGAGCACTTAGGGTAAATCATAAAACCCTGCCTATGGGAATTTAATTGGCTGGGAACATATGAAATATAAATCATTAATTTAAATAGACAAGATGATTTATGGTATAAATTAGCCACAATACACTTTTTCCAGACATATTGCTTTTGTTCCTTCTTGATGTCTTTTTATTAACCATGATTATTACTTTGTCTCAAAACTAAGAATGTACTGAACAGTCTGGTAAAACATTATTCAATATATTTATTTTCACTTCATGGAATGACTTTTGTCAATGCAATATGTTTAAAGATCTCATGCAAGACAACCACAGTGAAAGCACAGAGATCAAGTTTATCAAGTGAAAGAGTAAGAGGAACAAAGACATTATAAAGATCATGTGCTCAGCAAAATTACAGGTTGACAAAGTCTTGTGTAAAAAAGCTACCTTGAGGTTAAGTGTGAGGAATAATGAGGGGATCTACTAAACCCACATGAAGAAACAAATATCTCTCAAAATGTCAGTGAGTATTAATGAGATCTGATGATGAAACTCATCAATAGCAATAACTACTGTGTTTCCTGTAGTCATTCTGAGAAAGGAGAAGATCAATTGCTTATTCAATACACAGTTACAATGTATCTATAGCATGAGAGACAATGTTATAAGAATTGAGGATTTAGCACTAAACAAGTCAGGCTAGGTCTGTGCTCCTATGAGGTTTGTACATTAGTGATGAGAAGCAGGTAGGGAAAAACGGAAAAATAATGAAAGAAAGAATATC
This sequence comes from Cephalophus harveyi, assembly GCA_006410635.1. Taxonomy (NCBI): domain Eukaryota; kingdom Metazoa; phylum Chordata; class Mammalia; order Artiodactyla; family Bovidae; genus Cephalophus; species Cephalophus harveyi. The sequence goes on from SJYT01037354.1 coordinate 111,640, forward strand.
AGTTAATAATTTGTGGTAAATACTACAGATTTTAGTGGCGCCACTGGAAGTGGAAAAGAAAAGGTCAGATTTACAGACAAGATACATTTCAGATAAGACCCAACAAGACTCACTAACACAATAATGAAGGCATGGGGGAAAATAGATGATTAAAATTATACTTAGTTTTTAATTACAGGTATGTGTGTATGTGTGTATCATTATGCAACTCTTGACTGATGATTTGCAGCAATCCTAGAGGACATGAAAATTGGTATGTACTTGCTGAAGACACAATATAAAAGACAGGTAGTGAATGGAGAGAGTAACTTCTCTCATTCCTAATCCCTTGCTATGTTTTGTTGTCGCTGTTATGCTCATTTGTATCTGACTCTTTTTGTGACCCATGGACTGTAGCTCGCCAGGCTCCTCTGTCCATGGAGATTTCCCAGGCAAGACTGCTGGAGCAGGTTGTGATTTCCTTCTCCAGGGGATCTTCCCAACCCAGAGATAGAAACTGATTCTCCTGTGAGACTCCTGCATCACAGCCAAATTCTTTACCACTGAGCCACCAGGGAAGCCCTTCATCCCTTGCTACCAAATACCAAAGGATAAAAGGAACCAGATGAAAGATGCTGTGATAGGAAGACACTGTAGTATCCTTACTAATGTTTCTTGTTTCTCATAGAAAGAAGAAGCAAAGACATAAAATAAGAGAAAAAGAATGAAGTGTTAGGTATTTGTAGATAGAAGGACAGGAGTGGAATGGTTGTCTGAGAGAAAGGGGAAGGACATATTCTACAGAAATGTGGTAGGTTTGTTGTAACAGTAGCTTCGTTGCTACTACAGATAGGAAGGTCAAGGAATGCTTCTCTGAGAAATGGGTATTTAACCAAAGCACTAAACAAGAAGGATTCTTCCATGGAAATATCATAAGAAAGATTATTCCAAAAAGAAGNCAAGGAGATCCAACCAGTCCATTCTGAAGGAGATCAGCCCTGGGATTTCTTTGGAAGGAATGATGCTAAAGCTGAAACTCCAATACTTTGGCCACCCCATGAGAAGAGTTGACTCATTGGGAAAGACTCTGATGCTGGGAGGGATTGAGGGCATGAGGAGAAAGGGACGACAAATGATGAGATGGCTGGATGGCATCACCAACTCGGATGTGAGTTTGAGTGAACTCCAGGAGTTGGTGATGGACAGGGAGGCCTGGCGTGCTGCAATTCATGGGGTCTCAAAGAGTCAGACACGACTGAGCGACTGACCTGAACTGATCTGAACTAAAAGTTCTTTATCAAATAAGTTTAATGCCAAAAGGTAAAATTCACTTACTACATAATCTAAGTGTCTGTTAGTTTTAATACAATCAGAGAACTATTGATGCCTTAATATTTAAGCCTAGTTAAGAAATCCTAACTCTAGGATCTAATAGCTATTAACCATTTAAAAATCAAACAAAAGACAGGATGGTCCTAACTTTCATTAATTTAAATATGAAAGAGAAATTGGTTATTAAGGAGACTTAGTAAAATCATAAGTAAAATTAATTGGTAAATAGGTCAAAACGTCATAGAAACCCAGGAAGTAAATGTTCTTACTCACCAGAAATGAGGCCATGAGAGTAACCTAGTAGATGATGAGAAGAAAAGTTGGGGTATTGTCCAAGTTGGACACAATATTATTTATTTGAATTAAATTTGGCACATTAAGTTCTAGGTGCTAGAGTCCAGTCAGGATATTGCAACCTACTTAGCTTAATATAAAGAATTATTCAACTGTGTAAGAGAATAGCTATAAGATGTAAGATAACTATATGTGTCTAGACATGATGGATATTATCTTGTTGCTACTGTTTAGTCACTAAGTCGTGTCCAACTCTCTTGCAACCCCATGGACTTCAGCCCACCAGCCTCCTCTGTCCATGGGATTTCCCAGGCAAGAATACTGGAGTGGGTTGCCATTTACTTCCCCAGGGGATCTTCTCGACTCAGGAATCAAGCCTGTGTCTCCTGTACTGGCAGGTAGGTTCTTTTACCACTGAATCACCAGGGAACCCTCAGAGAGTATCTTAGAAAAGACAAACTGTTAAACATCCCTCCCCCAGGCTGGAGTTCAGACCTCCTTAAAGGAGGATGGCAGAAAAGCAAGATAGCAGAGTCCCTCCTTAGCCCAGGCCAGCACACTGGGCCATGGTGACTTGGCCAGGCTGCGACTCTCTAGCATACAGATGGGAAACAAGAGATCAGCAACAACAGGCAGCATGCAGAAGGCTTGAGGGCTCTCCCACAGGTTGGGTACTGCTAGGGGTGAGGCTGCAATGTCACTGAGGGGCCATGTGATCTGTGAGTATGACTAGGCCAGAGCTCCACAAGATGTCGACATGCCCATCATCCTGATGCAAGCAAATTACAGAAAAAGCCCTTCCTCCTGTAAACACCTCCAGTGTTCTCTAACGAGGAAACATAACATTGTGCTCATGCTGCAGCACAAATGCTTAAAGGGAGTCCATTTATTATTAAAAGTATATACTGAAGGGTGAATGTAGAGCTAAGAAGAAAGAAATTGACAAGTGGCATGATAACACAGAAGTTTTGCCTTGAGCAAGCATAATTTGAAATTTGTAGAATTTGTGATCAGATTAAATAAAAATCAGTATGGCAGAGGACCATCGAGGGAAGACATTCTTATGAGATGGATGGAATACAACAGTGCAAAATATAGATCAAATTTCATATTTGACTATAAAAGTGGAGTTAACAGGAGGAACTTGTCTCTTGCTTATTTGTTGGGGGAGGTGCCATGCCACATGGTTTGCAGGATCTTAGTTCCCTGACCAGGGGTTGAACCTGGGGCCATAGCAGTGAAAGTGTTGACTGCTAATCATTGAACCACTAAGGAACTGCAAAAGGATGTATATCACTTTAGATAGCAGACTCCAGTCATGGAGCAGATACCAAAAAACAAGTTACCCATAGTTTCTATTCCTATCTGCAATTTGCAATAGCCTAATTAAGACCTTTTCAAGCCTGACTCAGTCTCATGGCATACTGCTTCAGTTGCATTTTTTAACTGCTGCCCTTAGATATTTTCAGTTCCCTATTCCTCGGTCAGATGGGTAAAATGCCCACTTGATAGGAAGTTTTTATGGATGATCCATCTTCCCTCAAAGGGGACTTTAAATTGAGTGGGCTGGTCATAATTTCTTAGAAAAAAATTCAGATTCTCAGTGGATAACTAAACTAAATATACTCACTTGTTTTTATAACTGTCTTTAGGAGCACTTAGGGTAAATCATAAAACCCTGCCTATGGGAATTTAATTGGCTGGGAACATATGAAATATAAATCATTAATTTAAATAGACAAGATGATTTATGGTATAAATTAGCCACAATACACTTTTTCCAGACATATTGCTTTTGTTCCTTCTTGATGTCTTTTTATTAACCATGATTATTACTTTGTCTCAAAACTAAGAATGTACTGAACAGTCTGGTAAAACATTATTCAATATATTTATTTTCACTTCATGGAATGACTTTTGTCAATGCAATATGTTTAAAGATCTCATGCAAGACAACCACAGTGAAAGCACAGAGATCAAGTTTATCAAGTGAAAGAGTAAGAGGAACAAAGACATTATAAAGATCATGTGCTCAGCAAAATTACAGGTTGACAAAGTCTTGTGTAAAAAAGCTACCTTGAGGTTAAGTGTGAGGAATAATGAGGGGATCTACTAAACCCACATGAAGAAACAAATATCTCTCAAAATGTCAGTGAGTATTAATGAGATCTGATGATGAAACTCATCAATAGCAATAACTACTGTGTTTCCTGTAGTCATTCTGAGAAAGGAGAAGATCAATTGCTTATTCAATACACAGTTACAATGTATCTATAGCATGAGAGACAATGTTATAAGAATTGAGGATTTAGCACTAAACAAGTCAGGCTAGGTCTGTGCTCCTATGAGGTTTGTACATTAGTGATGAGAAGCAGGTAGGGAAAAACGGAAAAATAATGAAAGAAAGAATATCAGTTAATAATTTGTGGTAAATACTACAGATTTTAGTGGCGCCACTGGAAGTGGAAAAGAAAAGGTCAGATTTACAGACAAGATACATTTCAGATAAGACCCAACAAGACTCACTAACACAATAATGAAGGCATGGGGGAAAATAGATGATTAAAATTATACTTAGTTTTTAATTACAGGTATGTGTGTATGTGTGTATCATTATGCAACTCTTGACTGATGATTTGCAGCAATCCTAGAGGACATGAAAATTGGTATGTACTTGCTGAAGACACAATATAAAAGACAGGTAGTGAATGGAGAGAGTAACTTCTCTCATTCCTAATCCCTTGCTATGTTTTGTTGTCGCTGTTATGCTCATTTGTATCTGACTCTTTTTGTGACCCATGGACTGTAGCTCGCCAGGCTCCTCTGTCCATGGAGATTTCCCAGGCAAGACTGCTGGAGCAGGTTGTGATTTCCTTCTCCAGGGGATCTTCCCAACCCAGAGATAGAAACTGATTCTCCTGTGAGACTCCTGCATCACAGCCAAATTCTTTACCACTGAGCCACCAGGGAAGCCCTTCATCCCTTGCTACCAAATACCAAAGGATAAAAGGAACCAGATGAAAGATGCTGTGATAGGAAGACACTGTAGTATCCTTACTAATGTTTCTTGTTTCTCATAGAAAGAAGAAGCAAAGACATAAAATAAGAGAAAAAGAATGAAGTGTTAGGTATTTGTAGATAGAAGGACAGGAGTGGAATGGTTGTCTGAGAGAAAGGGGAAGGACATATTCTACAGAAATGTGGTAGGTTTGTTGTAACAGTAGCTTCGTTGCTACTACAGATAGGAAGGTCAAGGAATGCTTCTCTGAGAAATGGGTATTTAACCAAAGCACTAAACAAAAAGGATTCTTCCATGGAAATATCATAAGAAAGATTATTCCAAAAAGAAGGAATAGCAAACAAATCATCTTAATGTAAGAACAAGCTTCTGTTTAAGACTCTGACATAAAGCCAGTGCTGTTTGAGCATGAGTGTGATGGAGAGGGTGCTGTAAGATGTGGTAGGAGAGATAGGCAAGAGCCAAGTCCTGTTAAATTATGTGAACAAGATGAAAAAATCTAGATTTATAATACATGCAATCACCCATTAAGGAGACGATTTCTGGTGTGTGTGATTTTATATGTTTCCTACAAACTGGAAGCAATAAGATGCAAGAACCACAAGATGGAATCAAGATTCCTGGGAGAAATATCAATAGCCTCAGATATGCAGTTGATACCACCCTTATGGCAGAAAGAGAAGAGGAAATAAAGAGTCTTTTCAAAGTGAAAAAGGAGAGTGATGAAGCAGGCTTAAAACTCAACACTCAAAAAACAAAGATCATGACATCTGGTCCCACCACTTCATGGCAAATAGATGGGAAAACAATGGAAACAGTGACAGACTTTATTTTCTTGGGCTCCTTAAATCACTGTAGATGGTAACTGCAGCCATGAAATTAAAAGAGGCTTGCTCCTTGGAAGAAAAGCTATGACAAACCTAGACAGCATATTAAAAAGCAGAGACATTACTTTGCCAACAAGGGTCCATCTAGTCAAAGCTATGATTTTCCAGTAGTCATGTACGGATGTGAGAACTGGACAATAAAAAAGGCTGAGTGCTAAAGAACTGATGACTTAAAAGTGTGGTGTTAGAGAAGACACTTGAGAGTTCCTGGCCCTTTAATTGCTTGAAATTAAAAGAGGCTTGCTCCTTAGAAGAGAAGCTATGTCAAACCTAGACAGCATATTAAAAAGCAGAGACACTACTTTGCCAACAAAGGTCCATCTAATGAAAGCTATGGTTTTTCCAGTAGTCATGTATGGATGTGAGAGTTGGACTATAAAGACGGCTGAGCACCAAGGAATTGATACTTTTGAATTGGTGGTATTGGAGAAAACTCTTGAGAGTCCCTTGACTTGCAAGAAGATCAAACCAGTCAACCCTAAAGGAAATCAATCCTGATGTGGGGAAAGATTGAAGGCAGGAAGAGAAGAAGACAACAGGGGATGAGATGGTTGGATGGTATCTCCAGCTCAATGGACATGAGTTTGAATGAGCTCCAGGAGATGGTCAAGGACAGGGAAGCCTGGTGTGCTGCAGACCATGGAGTCACAAAGAGTCAGACAGGACCAAGTAACTGAAAAACAACAGCAACAACCACAAGATGTGCTTGACCTACAATAAAGCTGCCAAAGAGGTGGATCAAAACCCATATTGAAACTTTATTCATCACGAACCTCTAGATCACATTAAAGCAGTGGAAGAATTTGTTGACAGACTAAAGAAAGACATTGTTTATCAAGTGTCTGTTTCCCTTCATCTGTTACCTCTACCACATCTTCTGGCTTCAACATAGTACAGAAAGTAGATGGTAGGACCTCACCAAAGAGGTCTGTCTGTCCCTGTGATATAATGGTATCAGAAATAACTCACATCAAAAATAGTGTCAGACGGAAGAGCTGAGAGGTGAGTTTGTAAGTGATCAAATGTTGGAATATGATCCATACCAGAAAAAGACAGAGTTGGAGGTATCAACAGAATGACGATCTCAAAACAAAAGAAACAAACCCAAACACGCAAACTTGCTTTTATGCTGTGTTTCATAAAAGGATACAACAACAGGTAAAACAGCACAAGTCATGTAAGACGGCCATTTCTTCTAAATTCTCCTTTCCTCTACATCAGATTCTGGAGGATCCAGGAATAGAAACTATCAAGTCAGGGAGTTGATGAAAAAAGGAAAAGAGACACTACAAAGCATGTTTCTCTTTCCTGCTATAGTCTCAAAAATCTGGACTGGGCCTAAGCTGTAGAGGGAGATACTTCAAATTGTTTGATAGAGTGGATAATTTTGATATTTCACTGATCTGGTATTTCTAATACCAGAAAATAAGTTTGCCAATCAATACATGAATGTAACAAGAAAAATCTACAGAATTTAGTTCATGAAAACAACCAGAAATGGAGAGGAAAATTCCAAGAGTGATTTTGAATGGCATGGTAAAATAGTACAGAGTACATTCTGAGTACAGTACATTCTGATTCCAACTCTGTTAATAAATAGTGAGTCATAAGTATGTAGTGACAGAAGGCTTTTGAAGGGTTTTAGTCAGAAAACAACACTTTCTAATTACCATATTGAATATCACTTTACTGGCTGTGTGGGAAGATTTTAGGAGACAATAGGGGAAAATTATGAATATATGAAAAGAGACCAGACAAGAGAGGACAGGAACTTGGGCAAAAGTGGTTATTAGTTGAAAATGGAGAGAAAAGGATAGTTCTGAGATATGTTTTATAGGATGAGATGATGTGGGAGTGAGAAGTAAAAGGAAATGAAGTGTAAATGCTAGCTTTTAGGGTCTAACAACCGAGCACAAACACTTACGGAGTTGTAGAAGACCAGCAAGCAGCAGAGTGCAGTGAAGGAGAGCAATTCATAGTTCTTCTTGAATATATTGGGCTTCCCTGGTGGCTAAGAGGTTAAAGCATCTGCCTGGAATGCTGGAGACCCGGGTTCAATCCCTGGGTTGGGAAGATCCCCTGGAGAAGGAAGTGGCAACCCACTCCAGTACTCTTGCCTGGAGAATCCCATGGAGGGTGGAGCCTGATAGTCTACAGTCCATGGGGTTGCAAAGAGTTGGACACGACTGAGCGACTTCACTTTCACTTTCACTTTCTTGAATATATTGAATCTGAGGTGCCAAGTGGTCATCCATTTAGAGATGGAACAATTGGAATTGGTGGAAGGAGTCTGGAATTGTGGAAGAAGGCAGGAATGGGTATACAGAGTTTGGAGTCTTCAGTATACAGTATTTAAAATTCTGACTTTAAAACAAACCATGTAATGGTATTCCTTTGGTGGTCCAGTGGTAAAGAATCCACCTTCCAATGCAGGGGATGTGGGTTTGATCTCTGGTCAGGGAACTAAGACCCAACATGCCTTGGGGCAACTAAGTTTGTGTGTTGCAACTACTGAGCCAATGCACCACAACTGGAGAAGCCCGCTCATCACAGTGAGTACTCAATGCAACAAATAATAACAAGTTATGTAATAAGAATTAATGCAAATAAAAGAGAAGGGGTGCCAAGTCAGAAAAACGTGACACTGTAACATTGGAGTTTCAATGGAGGAAAAGAACAGAAAGGAAATTGAAAGGGACAACAGTCAAGGAGATAGAAAAACAAGAGTGCTTTTATCTCAAAGCAATGAGAAGAAAAAGTTTCAAGTCAGTGGACAGACAACAGTGTCAGAGACTGCTGATAACTCAAATAGGGGGAAAAAAGAGAGAGAGAAGAGCAATTACCTTTTTATTTAGTAAAAAGAAAGTCCTTGATGAACTTCACAGTTATTCTCACTGAATTGATAGTTAAAAAATACAAAGATTGGAAAGCTGAGGGGAGAATGGGAGATGAGAAAATCCACAAACCATCAGATAAAAGAACATTCTACCAAGAAGTGAATGAAAGACAAGAAGAAGCTTAGAGGCCGAAGATCTATGGTTAGAACCATTAAAAAGAAAACAACAACAACAACAAAAGACTGAACATCAAGAATATGTTTGAGCACTGATACCAATTCAGTGGAGACAAGGATCATTCAACAATGTAGAGTGGAGGATGGAATTAAACAATCAACATTTGATAATTGATGATGAAATACAGTCCAAACTTTGAGGGCATGGCCTTGATAGGAGCAAAGATGCTTCTGTTAGAGAAACAAAGGTAGAGAGGACAGAGACACAGGAAGGTCAATTATTTTTTTGATGGCAAGATAAGAAAGGTTATCAGTATTCTTTGCCTGTCCAGCTGGCAAAATCATTGTAAAGGGCACTACTCCCCTTTCCAAGCAACAATAGCGGTTTCAATCTCACACTGTTCTTTTCACTTTTCTTGAGAGAATGGAGAAACTGCTAGTAACCTACTAGTGCTAGTACTAAGTCACTTCAGTCATGTCTGGCTCTTTGTGACCCTATGGACAATAGCCTGCCAGACTCCTCTGTCCATGGGATTTTTCAGCAAGAATACTAGAGTGGGTTCCCATTTCCTCCTCCAGGGTATCTTCTCAACCCAGGATTCAAACCCATGTCTCTTAACTTCTGAATTGGTAGTGGGTTCTTTACCACTAGTGCCCCATGAGAAGCCCAACCTATACACAGTACTAATTTGGAAAACCGTATTTACAATTACATATGTTATTACTGATTACTGTTTTCAGTCCACAGAACAACAGCTTTTTACAGAAAATATATCTCAACCCTCAAGTGAATGGTGAGGAAGATAATGGTAATTGATATCATGCCATCCTGTTTAGGGCTTCCCTGAAAGCTCAGCTGGTAAAGAATCCACCTGCAATGAGACCCTGGTTTGATTCCTGGGTTGGGAAGATCACCTGGAGAGGGGATAGGCTAGCCACTCCAGTCTTCTTGGGCTTTCCTGGTGGCTCAGCAGGTAAGGAATCTACCTGCAATGTGGGAGACCCGGGTTCCATCCCTGGGTTGGGAAGATCCCCTGGAGAAGGAAAAGGCTACCCACTCTAGTATTCTGGCCCAGAGAATTTCATGGACTATATAGTCCATGGGGTTGCAAAGAGTTGTACACAACTATGCAACTTTTACTTCACATCTTGTTTAACTAAGAACAATCACACTCTCCAAAATCAACTTGTGTGTTAAAAGCCTAGATATTTCTAATATTTAATTTTGCTCATTTTTAGAATAAATTAAAATGAGATTTTCCAATTTATAAAGAATTAAGGCCGTGAGAGCCATGGTAAATACTATTAAGGGGCTAGAGATGCAGGAACTTAAATCCACCTGAGAGAAAGCCAGTAACCCATTGATTAGGGATTCAGCATGCATCTCCAAGAGTACCATGGAGATGGTATGAGATATGTATGAATTACAATGTGATGATGTGTCCTGGAGTGGTTAACTGAAGTGGTAGGCTCAGTGCTTTACAACTAAGGTAAGGGTTTATCACAAGGAGTATTTCTTGCCTGAACAGTCCTAAGAAAATCTAATTGAATATATTATCGGCTTGATTACAGTCACTCAGAAGATGACTTATTCCACAATACTCCTTAATTATATCTCATTCCCTCTGAGGTATAAATTTCTCCTATTCCCCAAATCCCTTTTAGATACTAATAAAAAGTGTCATACTTGATAAACAAGAAGTCTATTTACTTGTCCGACTAGAAGGAACTTTAAATATCCAGGCTACTACCTCAGCTTATGTGTACATGCACAGATTCAGGGGCAGCATTTTTCTTTTATAGCTTCACTGTAAAGGAGCCAAAGTGAACATTATGGAAATAGGCATCCTCATGGGATATTCTACTTTAAAAGGTCAGAATTTGGCAGAGAAAACAAATATTTTTCCTATCATCTAAAAGGTTTGGAACTAAAACAGAATTTCATAACTAAGAAATGGATACGGCTGTCTCCTAATAGAATAAACAAATATTGCCAGAGTCATGGCTAGTTGGCCACACGATACTGTATGTACCCTATGTTCTATGTAACATGTCTGCTATAATCTCCACTCTCGTTGCTGACCATAAGGCCTAAGTTGAAAATCATAGTTTCTTGCTTTCACCCCTTATTTTGTATTCTTCTTGCAGCTACTCACTGACTGCTGGACTGATCATGTTGAGCACTTTTAACTGGTAGGTAATCCCAGTTATAATACGCACTGGTTACAAGTTATCTTGTATTTGTTAGGTTGTCAGTTTCCCACTGACTTCTGTTATTAAGAACTTCCCCAATGAATCCTCAGGTTTCTGGACATAGCCTTTGTATTATAATTATTAATTATAATAATATAATAATAATTATTATAATAATCTTTGTATTATAACTGCTGTTGTAATAAATTATCACAAACTTATCATCCTCTTATGTTATAGTTCTGGTGATCAGAAGTCTAAAATGGGTTTATAGGACATTCTTTCTGTAAGCTCTTTCACTCTGTCCTCAAATCTCTGACTCTGTCCCTCTGTTTCTACCTTCTGTGTTTGTAAGGATCTTTGTGATTATATCATTGGGCCCAGTTAGATAGTTCAGCATAATCTCCCCATCTCAATACCCTTTAATCACAACTTCAAAGTTCCTTTGCATAATTCACACATCCCAGATATAAGGAACATTTTTTGGGGATCATTTATCAATCAACCACAATCCTCTTTATTTTCATAATGTAGCAGCTACCCAATTTTTTCCTGGTAATTTGAAACAAATACCTGGCAGTAGAGCAGAACTCTTTTGTGCCTGTTGGCTTATTAGTGTCAGAAGTCAAAAAATGTTGGTCAACAGTTTTAGCTTAATATTGTCTTAGGCACTGGGACCTGCAAATCTATGAGTCTAAAATCCAAAGCTGCAGACAAGAGAAGCAAAACTTTTCTGAAGATTCTTGAGTATAATATGAAAGAGGTCTCATTGACTTAGACCCCTTTAGTTCCTTCACTCCATATTTTGTCAGTGGAGGAAGTAACCCTATGGATCAACCTGTTTTAAGGGATAAATAGTGTTCTATAGAACAATAATCCAGCATCACAAAGTGTGCCTCTCAGATGGAGCACTGAATGAATCTATGGGAAGCTATTTCATCATGAATAGGCTTGTGATACTTTGAAGGAATTCCACAGGGGTGAGCCTGTTCCTGCATATCTTTTGCCTTACAGCGAATTATTTGTCTAGTGGAAACTTACATGTGTACCATATTGATGAATAGTGCACCAGGATCCTGGACTGATCATATTGACTCCTGAGAGAAAACTGGTGAAATTTTAACAAATTTGTAAAATTGCTTAAGGCTTCACAAATTGGTTATTAAGCACAGCCATTATGAAAAAATAAATTATTTAAACTTACTGTGGGAAAATAAAACTTCTCTGAGTTTCTTAGCACTTTGGTAAAAAGAGCGTTCTCATACCTTGACAATTGTTTGTGGCCACCTCTCTATTTCTCTGATCCAAAGGGTAATAAAACTTCTCTTACCTCCCTAAGAGAGCCAAATATTAATAGCCAAGACAAGTTTCTTGGGTTAAGCTCCTAAGGTGTCAGAAACACCTTTGGTTTTGCAAGGTTTGAAGCCAAAACTTTGCAGAAATATCTAGGTCAGAAAAGACAGTCACCTGGGATTTATATGATCCTTGGGAAGGATTCACTTACATTCCAAAGATCAGAGTAAGATACCAGAATGGGAGAACCTAGGACTCTTTCCAGCTGCCCCGAAGAAACAAAAGTGGGTTTCTGTGTGTGTTTATTTTGCTTTGTTTTTTTTTTTTTTTTTAGTTCTCTCTCTTATTTGAGAGAGAAGGAGCATGACTATCTCTCTTCTACAGAAAAATGAAGAAAATCCATTGTTCTTCATTTTATGTTTAAATACAGTTCAGCTACCAGACTGGCATATTTGACCTAGTTTTTATCATGTCATTCCAGGGCTACAGCCAGGGGTAAAGTGGAGCATCTGATGAGCTTTACTATTTAAATAATAGGATATTTGTCTCTGATCTAGAACTCTTCTGTGTGAGCATTCAAAGTGAAATTAATAAAGATGAATATCAAAAATCTAACACAATTAAACAAAATGTATTAAATGTAAAAGCAATACATACAGATTTTATCACTTCTTAATTATTTTGCTATATTTTACTGTCTTCTATGGTCTTGAATTATGTCCACTTATTTTGTCCAAATGGTGGAAATACCAATATTAGTCCAGGTCCAAGTTTAGTGGAAGACACACTGACCATAGCAGGAATATTTTCAGCCTGAAAATTGGAAAACAGTACCCTCATAATTTTAGCGTTGATTGTGTAGATTTAAGAAAATAATGGGAATGTTAATAACAGACATTTCTCATTAAAATATGTCATGTCTGTAGCTATCACATTGTGAATTAAAAAAAAAGACAGAAAAACTTCCCTTTAGTATTCAAGAATTATTATCCAATGTAACAAAAAAAAAAAAATCACATACATCAGAACCAATGAGCAAAATTCTTATATATATCTTTATTATTTCACTTGGGTCTTATCAACATAAAGGAAAATATCAATTATCCTTCATGTTTGAATGTTATTAATTCAATAGTTGCAGCAATAGCTGGTTGCAGATAGAAGTCAGCATAAATCAAACTCATTTTGTAAGAATCAACTGGTTACATATAACTCACAATAAATTTTCATACATTGTAATATTACATGTGTATCATATATACACTATATTACTATATAATTCTTAATAAATATATGTATGAATATACATGTGTACTTATTCTTAGATAACTGGTTGCTAAATATTTTCCAGTACAACCTTGTTAAGGCTTTATAAAAGTTCACTAGTGATGATACTGGAAGACAAGTTGTGAGCATGAAGGCAAACCTGTGTGCAAAATACAGATGTATTACAATGTCCTTTCCTTGATGGAAGAGGTGAAATGAAATCAATCTGAGCCCCTAAGAAATGGTGCTATGCAAGGACCTCAGCATTGGGTTTTAATGTTGGCAAGAGAGGAAGTCAGCAAGGCTCAGCATTGCAGTAACTCTGGTGAGAGAATTCCAAATTGTTAAGGTCATACAGAACTTATCTCTATCCCTGCCCCCTAAATAGTTCATCTGCCAGAATAAGGGGTGCATAAAACTAGATCATTCATTTAAAATTAGCTTATCTTCTCAGAGAGTTGAAAAAAAATAAGCCTCCTTTTAAAAATATTCAACACTGAAGAATCATCTACCTAGCAACATTAACCAACACTGTAATTAAGACATTAATCCAGGGATTTTCTTGCATATTTCACACTGAGTAGGATTAGACATTATAAGAAAAATGAATACAATTAAAAAAATTTAAGTGGGAAATTGACTGTCATTATCTTAGCCAGCGGTATTATCATCTTATATAAAGAACTGAAATGATAATTTGCTGAGTGACTGTTGAAAATGTGTGGAGATGTTTTAGGAAAAGAATTATTTTTATCTGGAAAGATGATTTTCTTAGCTGAAGTGAAGATGCACACAATGCACTGATGAACTCCCTCAATGCTCTATTTATGGACCTGCAAATTGTTCAGGTTTGTCAGGATTATATTTGAATTTCAACTTAGCTGTTAATGCTGAGATTGTTAAGGAGGAAAAGCAGAGCATTCTCTTAAAGCTGATCTTTATTTCATAAAAACTGCCTTAAAAATCCATTAGGATCTGGCATTTATTCAAAAAGAAACATCTCAAGTTAATTATTTAAATTAGAGAAACTGGTCACAAATCAAAATTTACCTCTTAATCTAACAATAGACTTCCCTTCCTCCCTCCCCAAATTACTACTTACATAACTGCTTTCTGCAGGACTCATTTTCTCTTAAGAAACCAGGGTTCATCTATCACTTCACGGTTTTTCTCACACATATATGCACATTGTACATAGGAATAAAGAACTGATGCAAAGCCCATCATAATGTAAAATCAATACTTATTAAACTTGTCTCAAATGTTATTATTTCTTTTTGAATGTATTAGCTTGAACTAATTCTTATGGTTCAACATAATAAGTCCTGATCATTTTAGGAGTAGTGAGCTAATTAATGCTGTTAAGGACTTCCCTGGTGGCTCAGACGGTAAAGTGTCTAAGATGCGGGAGACTCAGGTTCAGTCCCTGGGTTGGGAAGATCCCTTAGAGAAGGAAATGGCAATCCACTCCAGTACTATTGTCTGGAAAATCCCATGGACAGAGGAGCCTGATAGGCTACAGTCCATCCATGGGGTCGCAAAGAGTAGGACACAACTGAGCGACTTCATGTTCACATTAAGGATTAGCCTATCCCTTCTCCAGTGGATCTTCCTGACCCAGGAATCAAACTGGGGTCTCTTGCATTGCAGGCAGATTCTTTACCAGCTAAGCTACCAGGGAAGCACTAAAAATATTGGAGTGGGTTGCCATGCTCTCCTCCAGGGGATCTTCCCAACCCAGGGATCGAACCTAGGTCTCCTGCATTGCAGGCAAATTCATTATCATGTGAGCCACCAGGAAAGCCCATGAATACTGGAGTGGGCAGCATATCCCTTCTCCAGTGAATCTCCCTGAGCCAGAAATCGAACCAGGGCTCCTGCATTGCAGGTGGGTTCTTTACCAGCTGAGACTACCAGAGAAGCTCTGATCATTTTAGCATAAGAATTAGGTTATCTAATTAAGAACCAGTGTAGTTTAACCTATGTAAAATGGAGTGGTGAGCTAATTAATGCTTTTTTTAAAAGTTACAAACAAAGCTAGAGAAGGACAATGAAGAGAGAGGTAGAAGTTTTGTATCCAGTCAAAAAAAAAAAAAAAAAAAATCCAAATGTTTTCTTATTACTCAGAACCTATCAACTGTAACCTCACACATTTAAAACACAATGGACATGACTAATTAACAGGAATCTAAGTCACCAAAGGTGGTGCAGCTCAATTTAAGGTCTTAGCATGTATAATGAAAAGCTGAACTAGTAGCTTTAAGAAGGAAGAGGACAGGATTATTGAATACTTCTTAGAAAGCCAGACACTATGTTAGCCATTTTGCATGAGGCATGTCATCTAGTTGTTAATAAACTCAATGACATTTTATCCCATTTTTAAAGAAAAGTAAAGCAGAATAAATTGCTTAAAGAGACATAGCTGATAAATAGACCTGGGATTTGAACACATATTTCACTGAATTTGGAGCCCCTGATCTTTTAATCATTTCTGGATTAAATCCAAATCAATTAAATGAAAATAAAATACAACCAATAGAATGAATCTAAAGAAAAAAGGAGTAGAAAGTGATTTGAAAAAGTCTTAGGGCAGAACAAATGGATAGCATTACTGCAAGTTGGTCAGTGGACCAGAAAGAATATTTGCATGGATGCCATAAGCATGTTTTTCCCCTGTAATCAGAACCTTAAAATTCCCACAACTATAAAATTTTTCTAGATGAGAACTCAATGACCTGTAAAATATCATTTGAATATGAAAGTTGTGAGTTAGAAAGTACAAGCATCAAGAAGTACCCTTATAATCCTCCTTTTCTCATTTGAAATGCAATCAGCAGCTCAAATACCCAAGTGGCATCTTTACAAAGTTCTCACATACATGACTGTGGCCTTTGAAAGGCAAGTTTCATTGCAAGAATTGTAATTGCTGCTTTACATACAAACTCCTCAAGATGGAAAAAAAATGACTGTAAAAAGTAACACATTTCTAACCTTATGAAATAATTCCAGTCACTCATAAATCACCAGTATAATCATTTTATTGTGGTTTTAAACAAAATTGATTTAATATTCCTTCTCCAGAAAATAAAAGACTAGTAGGGACTAAAATTAAACAATTCACTTTTATAAATATTGTTTCTTGTTTAGTCACTAAATCATGTCCAACTCTTTTGTAACCCCATGGTCTAGCCTGACAGGCTTCTCTGAGCCTGAGATTTCCCAGGCAAGAATACTGCAGGAGGTTGCCACTTCCTTCTCTAGAGGATCTTCCTGACCTAGGAATAAAACCTGTGTCTCCTATATTGGAGGTGGGTTCCGGGGGCTCAGATGGTAAAGATTCTGTCTGCAATGCACAAGAACCAGGTTCAATCCCTGGGTTGGGATGATCCCCTGGAGAAAGAAATGGCTACCCACTCCAGTACTCTTGCCTGGAGAATTCCATGGTCTAGAGGAGCCTGTAAGGCTACAGTCCATGGGGTCACAAAGAGTCAGACACGACTGAGCAACTAACACTTTCGCTTTACTCTTTTTGTTTCTTTACCACTGAACCACAGACAAGCTGCTTTCATACACTAGGTCAAATAAATTTGCAAGTAACCTTTATATTTTCTGATAAAATAAATTTTAAGTAACATTACATAATTGCATGTGCAGTTAATATAAAATGTGCTTATTCTATTGAACTATGTCAGCTTACCTACTCTGAACATGAAAAACATATGGAGAATTAAGTATTATAAATTGTTTCTTAGAAGATGGTCAGCAAAGCTAGTCAACATTAGAAACCATAAGAATAGCCCTGAAGTACAAGTTGGGCATTTTCTCTTCTATTTCAGCTATTTCAAGCTCTCAGAGTGTTCTCTGGGGTTTTGAAACACTGTGAATCTTTGTAAACTATTTACTTCAGATATCCATATGTTGAATATGGTTAGTATCTTATTCATCAAGGTCCTAACCATGAAGCTTTTCAACTAGCAGTAATCCCCATTATCAAATACCAACATGTCTCCTTATTAGAGTCCTCATCATCTTTTAACTTCTAATGTCTTCTTTGTGAGTCTTTCTTTACTTATAGTGTGTAAAATCCTTGAAACCAGAAATATTTCCTCTTATATATTTATACCTACACATATAAAATACATGAATTTTCTACAGTTGAATATTTTTGATACATTAAATACTTCAAATATGTTGTTTTAATTGGCATATCACTCTATAATAATGAGTCTAATCCAAGTGGACTTACTTGTATTTTTTTTTCTAATTAAAATTCTTCTCCATAAAAACAATTACACTACCTTTCACTACTATGAAAAGTCTAAATTTATCCTTGGGTGATGGTAAGAAGGAGGAGATTATCCTTTTTCACTTAACACACAGGAAATGACACTGCAGTGGGTAGCGTAACTCTTTGTACTTGGCAATGCTCAAAATGAAATATTTTTAAAGGTGTAATCCATCAGAGTGAAAACCAACATACACTGGATCTGAATATCATTGAAACTAGATGGATCACTGATGCATGTTCCTGAGCACTCCCTAAACCATCCACTATCCTGGAATATCTCTATTCCCAGACCACAGAATTTCTCACATCTTCCCTGTGACATGATTCTCTGAATTGCTGATGAGATCAAAAACTTCTTTCTATGCATATTAGTCATTCTAGTCTTTTTTTCTTTGATTAGCTCTCCAGAATTAAAGATGTTTTTAGACATGCAAACATTATAAACATAGAATCCAATGCACACTTTCCTTAGTATGCTATTGGAGGACTGAGTAACCAAAAATAAATGAATAAATTAAAAAGTAATAACAGAAATGCAGGGGGACCAAGGATCATGGAATCTTACTCAGGCAGGTGGCAAAGAAGGTGCTCAGCATGTCGCTGAAATAAAAACCAGGCTTGTAAGTGGGCAGCAGAGCTAGAAAGCAAGTGAAGCAGACAGGGGAACTGAGGGCGCTAAGGGAGGGTTTCTCTAGAAATGCAGGTGGTTTTATGACCTGAGGTACTTCAGCACTGAAGGAGTTTTGTACCTGTGGGAGTAAGTTAAAGATAGATTCATAGGACATAAAAAAGAGCTAATGAAAATATGAGATAAAACTTTACTTCGGTAGGGAAAAAAGCTATACTTTGATTATAGATATCGTTCCTGTGGCTCAAATGTAAACTGTCTTTTTTTCAAAATAATCAAAACTCAAGAATTCTAAAATTGATTTAAAAATTCTTGTACTGTATTATGTGACTGGGACTAGTGAATGTTCATTTGTTATAAGTGTGTGAACAAATACTCATGGGCAGGGAGGCAGACAAAAAACTAAAATGCTCTTCTTACATAGTAATAAGATAATATAGTCTCATCTACAAAAAATAAATTGCAGAATAAATATGTTGCTTATTTATATCCTTTGTAAATATGGAAGTTAAATAACAGAAGAAAAGACTGAAGGCTTAAAAGTGATTATCTCTGGGGAAAAGGAAGGTAGACTGCTGTTTTACTCTAGCATTTAGTGATTTTTTTTTTAATTGTGAGCACATGTGCACTGATTTATCTGAATGAATTCTATGAGCCTTGCTGTGAAGGTGCAATCCTCTAGAGAATATCTGTGATTGTTCAAGGTGCTCCTAACTTGGGGTCTCATCAAATTAATTTCCAAGGTTGGATGTTTTTGATACCACCTGTGTAGTGGGAATTTAAAGCAGTCTTGCATGAGGGTGACTTACAGTTATGAATTCTCTGGGGTGACTTTTCATTCTACAAACAAGTGCCAAAGCTGTGGCAAATGTGTCAAACAACTGCCTTTAGAGAATGGATTATTTTTAGTTTCTCTGACACTGAGATTGTAGACCTTCATTAATCTCTGTGTAGAGCTATTATTGTGATTCTCTACCTTGCACAGACACTAAGTCTTACTTCTGTTCCTCACTGCAACCATTAAAACTCAAGTTCCTGAGGCAAGAGCCCTTAGGGCATCTATGAACTCAACACACAGACTACACTGGATTCATGCTCCTGGACCATTCCTGCCTGGATGGGAGTTTGCTTACTTTCTTAATTCAGCTTTGTAGTTTTTAAAAAAATGTTTTCAAACACTACAAAATTATACCAGCTTGAGATATGATTCACATATCACACAGTATCTTAAATTATTTCATAGCAGAAATACTTGTAGAACATTTAATCCTACGTATTGTTGAAAGTGACAGTCTTTAGTATATCTTCAATTATTATCTTCTCTCCATTTTCTTTTTTCATATTGTTTCTGGATAATTTCCCAGATACAAACTTATCTAGGTTGATTCTCTAAATTCTTATTTTTCACAATTTTTTATCTCTTTGCATTTTGAAGCTTGAAAGTGAAAGTTAAGTCGCTCAGTCGTGTCCAACTCTTTGTGACCCAAAGACTGTAGCCCACTAGGCTCCTCCATCCATGGGATTCTCCAGGCAAGAATACTGGAGTGGGTTGCCATTTCCTTCTCCAGGGGATCTTCCTGACCCAGGGATCGAACCCAGGTCTCCTGCATTAGAGGCAGATGCTTTAACCTCTGAGCCACAAGGGAAGCTTGGATATTCCATATTTTTTCCACGTGTTTTCTTCTGCTCTCATATTGTCATTCCAAGAACATTTCCTTGGTTTCTGAGTGTTCCTTTCTATATAATTTTTATTGTATAAATGCATATTATCTTCTATCTGGGATATCTACAGGTCCACGGCTCTTCATTTATATTTGAGAGTGAAAATCTTGAGTGAATAGTATGGTTGGCTAACTTTGAGGTTTTAGTGGGGGGCACATCACTATATTATGATAAGACAAAATGCCTCGCCTATTCCTTTGGAGACAACTGATTCCATTAGCTAAATTCTTTATACTGTTTAATTTCTCCACGAAGGAGTCTTCTCTCTTCAGTAAAGGCTAAAGTCCCATTAACGGCTTCTGGAAGATGAGTAGAAGAAGTGAGTCCACAGTTATTTACCATGAATGTAGACATTGATTATAATTCCTCTGTTTTCAGTAACATGCCCCATCCATTGTCCTTTGCTATGCCTAGAGTCTTTGACTGTAGAATCTCCTTTTCAGTTTTCTTTGTCTTTTCATAGTGAGAGAATTGTAGTTGTTTGGCCACTGCAATGGAGGAAGCTCTCTATGATTTTCCACAAATCCTTTTAGCTTTTTAGTCCACTTCTTTTGAGCACCAACTTCCTGGAAGTATCCAGGCCCTAGAATCCTGATCATTATGGGTGGGGGAGGCAAATAATCATCTTTTTGTTGTCTTCCCCTTTGCCACACTTAAATTTCAGCATCCTCAGCCTTCAGTAAGTGACCACTTTCTGATTTACTTTCACCCTCCACAATTATGTTGACAACTCTCATCCAATGTTGTCTTCCTTCAAATTCTCTTTTTGCCCACTGTTATTCATTTAAGCTTATTTGAATATATATTTTTGGAGAAGGAAATAGCAACCCACTCCAGTTTTCTTGCCTGGAAAATTCCATGGACAGATGAGCCTGGAAAGCTACAGTCCATGAGATCGCAAAGAGACAGACACAAATGAGGGATTGAGAATACACATACAAGTATACTTTTAGGAGAGAGTAGAAGACAAACATTTCATCAATCCACCATGTTTAACTGGAAGTATACCTATTAATTTTTATTGTATCGATAATTATGTGTAGGTATTTAAGTCATGTATTTATAATTATTTTTCCTATGTCCATTTTTATACTTATTTTTATTTTATTTATCTACCAGACCACAAGAATCACAACAAATTACCACTTCACTCTAGTCCTCTGCCCCAAATTCCTATCCCTCTATCACCATGCATACATATAGCCATCATCCTAGAGTTTTCATTCTTGGTTTCTACCATTTATGTGCCTTGGAAAACAAATACGAGGAAAATAAATGGTTATTTCATAAGTGGAAGAGTAAAATTTGTCACTTTTCCTTGTAATGACTAGTTATAATCACCTGTATTTCTCTTTTGTTTCAAATCTTCGAAAACTTTTTCTGTTTTCTTCTTTCATTCAGTGATGCTGTTGGAATATCTAAGTCAATGTGCTGTCTTTCTCTGGACTTTAATTATAATTCTTGAACTCTGAGATTTACAAGTGATTGAATTCAGGTGTGAATATTTTGATTTGTTTAGTGCATGAGCTTTTTTTAAAATGTTCTAATACCCTATTCATTTCCTTAGAGTGGGAAAGACTAGAGATCTCTTCAAGGAAATTAGAGATACCAAGAGAATACTTCATGCAAAGATGGGTACAATAAAGGACAGAAATGGCAAGGACCTAATAAAAGTAGAAGAAGTTAAGAAAAGGAAGCAAGAATACACAGAAGTACTATACAAAAAAGATCTTAATGACCCAGATAACCATGATATTGTGGTCACTCACCTAGAGCCAGACATCCTGAAGTGTGAAGTCAAGTGGGCCTTAGGAAGCATTACTACGAACAAAGCTAGAGAAGGTGATGGAATTCTAGCTGAGCTATCTCAAATCTGAAAAGATGATGCTGTGAAGGTGCTGCACTCAATATGCCAGCAAATTTGGAAAACTCAGAAATGGCCACAGGACTGGAAAAGGTCACTTTTCAATCCAATGCCATTAAAAAATGGCAATACCAAAGAATATTCAAATTACCATACAATTGTACTCATTTCACATGCTAGCAAGGTAACACTCAAAATACTTCAAAATAGGTGTTAGCAGTATTTGAACTGAGAACTTCCAGATGTTCAAGTTAGATTTAGAAAAGGCAGAGGAAGCAGAAACCAAATTGATAATACCCACTGGATCACAGAAAAATGCAAGGGAATTCCAAAAAAACTTCTGCTTCACTGAGTATACTAAAGCTTTTGACTGTGTGGATCACAACAAACCATGGAATTTTCTTCAAGAGTTGGAAATACCAGAGCACTTTACTTGCTTCCTAAGAAACCTGTATGTAGGTCAAGAAGCAACAGCTAGAACCGGGCATGGAACAACAGACTGGTTCAAAACTGGGAAAGGAGTACATCAAGGCCATTTATTTGTCACCCTGCTTATTTAACTTAAATACAGAGTACATCATGTGAAATTCTGGGCTGCATGACTCACAAGCTGGAATCAAGATTGTTGGGAGAAATATCAACAACCTCAGATATGCATATGATACCATTTTAATGGCAGAAAGTGAAGAGGAACTAAAAAACCTCTCAATGCAAATGAAAGAGGAGAATGAAAAAGTTGGATTAAAAATTCAACATTCATAAAACAAAGATCATGGCATCTAGTCCCAACACTTTTGGCAAATAGATGGGGAAAAAGTGGAAACAGTGATAATAAATAAAACTGGACTAGAACCAGGCATGGAACAATAGACTGGCTCAAAACTGGGAAAGGAGTACATCAAGGCCATTTATTTGTCACCCTGCTTATTTAACTTAAATACAGAGTACATCATGTGAAATTCTGGGCTGCATGACTCACAAGCTGGAATCAAGATTGTTGGGAGAAATATCAACAACCTCAGATATGCATATGATACCATTTTAATGGCAGAAAGTGAAGAGGAACTAAAAAACCTCTCAATGCAAATGAAAGAGGAGAATGAAAAAGTTGGATTAAAAATTCAACATTCATAAAACAAAGATCATGGCATCTAGTCCCAACACTTTTGGCAAATAGATGGGGAAAAAGTGGAAACAGTGATAATAAATAAAACTGGACTAGAACCAGGCATGGAACAATAGACTGGCTCAAAACTGGGAAAGGAGTACATCAAGGCCATTTATTTGTCACCCTGCTTATTTAACTTAAATATAGAGTGCATCATATGATATGTTGGGCTGCATGGCTCACTAGCTGGAATCAAGATTGTTGGGAGAAATATTAACAACCTCAGAAATGCATATGATACCATTTTAATGGCAGAAAGTGAAGAGGAACTAAAAAACCTCTCGATGTAAATGAAGGAGGAGAGTGAAAAAGTTGGCTTAAAAATTCAACATTCAGAAAACAAAGATCATGGCATCTGGTCCCAACACTTCTTGGCAAATAGATGGGGAAAAAGTGGAAACAGTGATAATAAATAAAACTGGGCTAGAACCGGGCATGGAACAATAGACTGACCCAAAACTGGGAAAGGAGTACATCAAGGCTGTATATTTGTCACCTTATTTATTTAACTTATATGCAGAGTGCATCATGTGATATGCTGGGCTGGATGACTCACAAACTTTTGGGCTTTTATTTTCTTGGACTCTAAAATCACTGGTGATGGTGACTGCAGCCATGAAATTAAAAGATGCTTGCTCCTTGGAAGAAAAGCTATGACCAATTTAGACAGCATACTAGAAAGCAGAGACATCACTTTTCTGACAAAGGTCTGTATTGTCAAAAATATGGTTTTTCCAGTAGTCATGCACAGATGTGAGTGTTGAACCATTAAGAAGGCTGAGCATGGAAGAATTAATGCTTTGGCACTGTGGTGTTGGAAAAGACTCTTGAGAGTCCCTTGGACTGAAAGGTGACCCAACCAGTCAATCCTGAAGGAAATCAGTCCTGAATATTCATTGGAAGGACTGAAGCTGAAGTTCCAATACTTTGGCCACTTATGTGAAGAGCTGACTCATTGGAAAAGACCCTGATGCTGGGAAAGATTGAGGGCAGGAGGAGAAGGGAGCAACAGAGGATGAGACGGTTAGATGGTACCATTGACTCAATGAACATGAGTTTGAGTAATCTCTGGGAGATATTGAAGGAGAGGAAAGCCTGGCATGCTACAATTCATAGGGTTGCAAATAATTGGACATGAATCAGAGACTGAACAGTTATTTCCTTATTTGGGAAAATTTTAAGTGTTTTCTTTAATATTCCCTCCCCTCCAAGTATTTTTCTTTTTCATGTTTGTCTACTCTCATATTTTGACCTTTTAATTTTTTTTTATTTTATATTTTATATTTAGTCATCTCCTTCTAATGCCCTCTGAAAGAATTATCAGTTTAATATTTTACTTCCTAATTAAGTGTTGTGTTGAATCAACTGTTGGCTTCTTTATTTCAAAATTTGGCATGTAATATTTGAGGTTGGTTATTTTAATACCTTCCTACTCCTATTTTGTATTTCCATTATCCAAACATTTCAAAGGCATATTTATACATTTGAAAATATGCTTATTTAAAATTCTTATTTTTAAACATCCATTAATTTTGCTTCATCACATTTAAAAATTATTGAGGAAACTTATGTCTCAGGGCAGAGTCTCTGGTATTAACTACAGGCTGCCATTCCTCCATGTCCATCTTTTTCTACTGTGTAACATTCTCTCAGGTAACTGTCCTGAACATCAAAATTTTTTTTTAATTGTCTTTCTGGATTTTAATCAGGTGATCTTTGGAGTTAAGTAGAGAGAAGAAGGGAACACTCAACCCCACAGACCCTCTGCCAGATACTGAATTGCTAATGTTTACCTGCAAAACCTAGACTGTCATTGGGCTCACACCAGGAAATGAGGAAAAGGACAAAAGCAAAGTATTAACCCCTAGCCTCTTGCTGTTCTTAGGAATCTAGCTCTTATCATTTCTATCTGGTGGGAAGTCACTCAGTCGTGTCCGACTCTTTGCGACCCCATGGACTGTAGCCTACCAGGCTCCTCCCTCCATGGGATTCTCCAGGCAAGAGTACTGGAGTGGGTTCCCATTTCCTTCTCCAGGGGGTCTTCCCGACCCAGGGATCAAACCCAGGTCTCCCGCATTCCAGGCAGATGCTTTAACCTCTGAGCCACCAGGGAAGCCCCTTCTATCTGAAACTGCAATCAAAAATGTTTGGCCTCCACATACTTATCTCATTTCAGTTCTTATGTTAAGTTTCAGAATCCTTCAAATTCACTCACATTAATATAGTCTCTCCAGTATTACATTCAGAGAAGGGGAAGTCAGCAACAGCCTCTGTTAGTTAGTTATCCATGATAAAAATGAGAATTAACATTTTCATTCATTCTGTGTATCAAATGATTATTCAAGATAAGGGATACTATAGAATCAAGAGTGAAAGATGTAGGGTTAGGATGTGTGTGTGGTGTGCTCAGTCCTTCAGTTGTGTCTGACTCTTTGAGACCCTATGGACTATAGCCTATTAGGCTCCTCTGTCCATGAGATTTTTCCAGGTAAAAATATTGGAGTAGGTTGCCACTTCCTCCTCCAGGTGATTTTCCTGACTGAGGATTGAACCTGCATATTCTGCCTTTCCTGCACTGGCAGGTGGATTCTTTACCACTGAGCCACTTGGGAAGCCAGGGTTAGAATATAACCTATAAAAGTCCTGATATGTCAAAATCACATACAAAGAAGTTTTGGAAATAAATAACCAAGGCAAAAATTTGTTCATAAGATACACAGTGAGGGGATTTCAAGACACTATAGTCAATTAGAAGATTTCTTCCTCTAAAATAATTACATTAAAATATTTGGTATACTCTCCCAATGCTAACCCCAGGCAAGTTTGTATCTACTAACTGAAATCAGCACAGATAGAAGACATTTAAAAAACAGTTTGCCAGTTTTAAAGTTCTTCACCTATCACATATAAAGGGCATATTTTATGTTCTAGCACCATGAGTGACTCAGCTTAAAAAAAAAAAACATGGTGGGTTTCAGTGTCAAAGACTGAGTAAGAACATGTCATAGAAAGGAAAGAGAAAATGTTTACTGAAAGAACTATGATTTTCCTATCACTAAAAGACTATTGATAGATTAATTTTATTAGGAGCTCTTAGAAATATCTATTCTTCAACTGTAAATCTCATTATCAAAAATTAACTGTCATATCTGATTTCCCTGTAGAAGATAGTACCCCCCAACACTCTTTCCTTTTCCACTCTACTTGTCTTTGTTGCACGCTTCACCAGCTCTGTACTGTCTATCTCCCTCCCAGCAGACTACAAATGTCACAATGGTACAGACACACTCTGTTTTACTCACTGCTAAACCCCAGCACCTAGAATAGTGCCTGTTCCAGTAAGTACCAATATATATATATAAACGAACAAAGACAGAACTCCAAAACTAAAAGAGACTTTCATCCAAAACAAGCAAAGACAGAACTCCAAAACTAAAAGAGACTTTCATCCAAAACAAACAGCCGTGACACCTGTCCCTGAGTAATGCAAGATATGCCCAGTAACAGTGAGTTTGGAATATGAAATCTTCCCTGTAGCTAGGCACAAACTATAGTGCATCAATACCATGATGAACTTTCTAACTGTTGATTGTCACTCATGCTATTCAATAGACATGGTTGATGTATTTAGTTCAAGACAATATGTTTAGGTAACTATTGAGGTGGTTTTCACTCCAGAAGAATGGTCTGACAAGAATGATGATGAATTAGGCTATGATCCATAAGGGGTCACACAAGCACAAACCCAGGCAACTAGATTAGTTTATTAAAGTAGAAGTGGTTTATTTCATGGTAAAAAAAAAAAAAAAAAAAATGATGTTCTCATCCTTAACCTCTAAGCAAGATTAAGAAAAACATATAAGCTCCTAGAGGTTCCCTTCTTTACTCTGAATTGTTTCCTTTTATTTCGCCTCTGGTTAATCAAGGTGGGATTAAATCAAACAAGTTTGAGTGGTAAATTCTTTCCTCAAAACTGATGCCTTTATCTATCTGTGCTTTTTAGAGAATCCTCTTCAGTGAGAACAAATAAAATCTAAAATCTCAGGTAAAGAGTGAACCAAAAAGTGCTTCAAAATAGTTAGTTCTGTAAACAGCTTGGATATAATAATACTTATGCTGGACAAGTGGCACTTGGATGAATCCTATCTAGAAACCAAACTTGAAATCAGGACCATATCACTTGTCTGGAGTCTTAGAGGGAGTTCCTAGGAAAGATGGAATCAAACAATCAGGGAAACAAATGTTATGTAAGTCAAAGACTAGCAGAGAATAAATATTATAAGGAAGGTGATTAAAATTTCAGAAAATAATACTGCCTCAACTCTTTCTCAGTATCAGTAACATTTCAGTCACTCTTGACCCCATGGACTACAGCATGTCAGGCTTCCATGTACATCACCAACTCCCAGAGCTTGTTCAAACCCATGACCATGGAGTCGGTGGTGCCATCCAACCATCTAATTCTCTGTCGTCCCCTTCTCGTCCTGCTTTCAATTTTTCCCAGCATCAGGGTCTTTTCCAATGAGTCAGTTCTTCACATCAGGTGGCCAAAGTATTGGAACGTCAACTTCAGTCCTTCCAATGAATATTCAGGACTGATTTCCTTTAGGATGGACTGGTTGTATCTCCTTGCAATCTAAGGGATTCTTGAGTCTTTTTGAATATCACAGTTCAAAAAAATCAGTTCTTCGGCACTCAGCTTCCTTTATAGTCCAACTCTCACATCCATGCATGACTACTGGAAAAACCGTAGCTTTGACTAGATGGACTTTGTCAACAAAGTAGTGTCACTGCTTTTTAATATGCTGTCTAGATTGGTCAAAACTTTCCTTCCAAGCAGCAAGAGTCTTTTAGTTTCATGGTTGCAGTCACCATCTGCAGAGATTTTGACACCTCCAAAAACAAAGTCTCTCACTGTTTCCATTGTTTCCCAATCTATTTGCCATGACACAATGGGATCAGATGCCATGATCTTAGTTTTCTGAATGCTGAGCTTTAAGCCAGCTTTTTTTTACTCTCCTCTTTCACTTTTATCAGTTCAGTTCAGTTCAGTTGCTCAGTAATGTCCGACTCTGTGACGCCATGAATCGCAGCACGCCAGGCCTCCCTGTCCATCACCAACAACCGGAGTCTACCCAAACCCTCGTCCATCCAGTCAGTGATTCCATCCAGCCATCTCATCCTCTGTCATCCCCTTCTCCTCCTGCCCCAAATCCTTCTCAGCATTAGGGTCTTTTCCAATGAGTCAACTCTTCGCATGAGCTGGCCAAAGTATTGATGTTTCAGCTTCAATATCAGTCCTTCCAAAGAATACCCAGGACAGATCTCCTTTAGGATGGACTGGTTGGATCTTCTTGCAATCCAAGGGACTCTCAAGAGTCTTCTCCAACACCACAGTTCAAAAGCATCAGTTTGTCTCAGCTTTCTTCACCATCCAACTCTCACATCCATACGTGACCACTGGAAAAGCCATAGCCTTGACTAGACAGACCTTTGTTGGCAAAGTAATGTCTCTGCTTTTGAATATGCTATCTAGGTTGGTCATAACTTTCCTTCCAAGGAGTAAGCATCTTTTAATTTCATGGCTGCAATCACCATCTGCAGTGATTTTGGAGCCCCCCAAAATAAAGTCTGACACTGTTTCCACTGTTTCCCCATCTATTTCCCATGAAGTGATGGGACCAGATGCCATGATCTTCGTTTTCTGAATGTTGAGCTTTAAGCCAACTTTTTCACTCTCCTCTTTCACTTTCAT